>WEIS01022061.1:0-18747 GCA_013389965.1 Todus mexicanus | reverse complement strand
TATGTTAGTGTCAAGTTTAGCATCTGTTTGATCAGAAAAGTAGATAATGAATAATTCTGTGATCGAAAGCATGGGGTTGCCTAATGCTGTGTGCTGAAGAACTGAGTTTTTGATCCCAAATCTTCATCTCAATGTCAGGAATACCTCCCCTACATAGAACCACCCAGATGGAAGGCATTGCCCTTTCCATGTAATGATTCAGTGCTTCTCTACCACCACATCTGCATCCCATTTCAGATAGTTCAAAACATAAATAAATAGCAATTTCACGTAAACCTAATTTGAGATTAAATAGAGCTTTAATTAAGCTCTATTAGCACCGGCCGGGAAGTCTGTGAGGCTTTGCTTGCCTTCAGAATTCAGAGCAGCCACAGGTCTAATCACATCACATTGTGTAATCATCCTAAATCCAAAATATGCTCAAAAATGTGTATAACTCAGGCATAATCCTTACAAGTGTTTGAAAATATTCTGGTTACATAACAAACAACAAAAATAAGGAACAAAATATTGAATTACTGGAACTGAAGCACATGGGAGTAATTCATGCCAAGTTGGAAAGGGAAGAAAAAAAGAAGCAGCAGCCAGGCCTGGCCAAGCTGTCTCTGGATCGTGTGGCCACAACCCAAACTATTCATGACAAATTAGTATGATCCCAGCTCTATCTACACAAACTCAATGGCAACTATCTATAAAGGCTCAAATTGAAAAGCATCAACCCAACTATATAGCCCCACCCTTGTCACCATGCTTTGACATCTGTGTTTCACATCACCTTCATTTGCAAATTAAAGCATCAGCAGACATCTCAAAATGAGAAGAGACAATTTATTTGGTTTAGATGTTCACTGTCATCAAGACTTAATGGAGGCGGAACCAGCCACTTCAGGACCTTACAGAAAAGCTTCTGTATTAATTTGCTTATTCTTTTAATTAGGTAAGACCAAAATTATGTATATACTCCATATAAAAAATATTCAACCACAAATAGCATTTATAAACACTGTCAATAATATTTTTATTATTCCTACTTCATATGTTACTGCAAGACTTAAGTGAAGAATCTCTGTGGGGAAGTTTAAAAGCCTAATGGAAAGTTACACAAAAACTTATCCCCTCATGTTTACTTTAATTTAGCCAAAGGACTTACCAACATTTTCCTCTACCCATCTTCAGCAGTGCAGAACTGGAATCTGATGTGTGCTAAGCCATTTTCCATGGAATAGATCAAGGAAATAAACTCTTCTGAGCTACACATATTAGCATCCCTATGTAACTACTTATAAGCCACAGGGAGAAAACCTGCTCTTCAAGAAAACTGGAAACTGGATGGAAGAAACTAGATTTAAGGGGACATATATCTAATGATCAGGATTGATATAGCTGTTCAGAAAATCTGGAAAAGCTAGGAATGAGATCATACTTCTTTTTTTCATAAAAACAATAGGGGGTAGGTAGGTACAACTATTTTCCTAGGATCTAAATTTCAGTTCCCAGTTAAAACCTGAAGCTTCAAAACATGCAAATATTAAATTCTAAAGTCTAAAAATATCATAAACCCCAGGTGATGACTCTCTTAATCTATAACTCTCAGATATCATGGAGACAGGTTTACTTCATCTGTCTTTAAGAGCAGAACAGAAGATCTCTGTTTGTAAGCAGAAATAACTGGAGCTACACCTCTTGAACAGAGGCTATTCTTTGTTAACACAGAGCTGGAGGACATTTCAAGCAGCATAATAAGTGTACTTTCAGTCCTGTGATAAAGTCAGTAATTATAGCTGCTACCTTATAATTTTTCAATCACATCTTCACAGGATTTTATACGTGATGGCACCCATTTACAGAAGGAAAAAAATACATATATCAAGCGCCAGGCTGCAAATACTGCTATCTAAATTCCAATCTATTGGTCAAGTAAGGAAATATTAGATGCTCCTTAGGTTTTTGCACATATCTCTGCAGAACACAGACTATATCTCTATTTCTTCCTTGTGCTCCTCTTCATCCAGAAGCATGTGTGTGACAATGCAGCCAGTCATACAGAAAGTCTTTAAAAAAACAACAACAAACAAACAAAAAAATGAACTGCTCCAAAAGTGTTGCAAAACACCACAGCACTTTTGACAGGCCAACAGTGCAGCCCTTGTCCCTACCACATATCTGACTGCTCTGATCTTATGCCAACAGATACACACTGAAGGCTTGCTCTACCATCTACCCAGGGTTGAAACCATTCTTAGACAGCTTTCTTGCTTTCCAGCTCTGCCTTACTGAGCTTGGAATAAGTGCTCTGGAAAATCACATGTTTCTGGAAAGATATTTAAAAAAAAATAAATAAATCCACCAAAAGCAGACCGTGACATCTTGGTATGAGGAAAAATTGTCATTTGAGGCTGAGGAGCCCCGGCTGAAGAACGAACAGCATCACTCCCTCTATCATAGAATCATTTGGGTTGGAATGGACCTATAAAGGTCACCTAGTCCAAACCCCTGCAGTGAGTAGGGACATCCTCAACTAGAGCAGGTTGCTCAGAGTCTTGTTGAGCCTCACCTGGAATGTTTCCAGGGATGGGGCTTCAACTACCTCCCTGGGGAACCTATTCCAGTGTTCTATTACCCTCATGGTAAGGAACTTTTTCCTAACATCCAATCTAAACCTACCCTTTTCTAACTTAAAACCATTGCCCTCAGTATCCATCAGTCCTGCTTTATATCCTCAGACAGACAACTTCTGAAGAGACCACGGTCTATGATTATTCCTGTAAAAAGTGAAGGCCATCAGAGATTGTAGCTCCTAGTGCTGCTTACCTGGAATTAAGAGCATGAAAAGTATGTTTCGCAAAGTTGTTACCTTTCCTGTTCTGCTCCTGCTCCACAGTCAGTCCTTTGCATCGCTCAGAGCTGCCTGACAGCCAGGCATCACTCCTGCCATCCCCAATTCGAAAACATGACCTCTTGAGCAGTTTAGATTTACTTTACAGCCACAAAAATGCTTTAGATTTATTTTGTTTTCAATCCACTTTTATTTACAAGAGGTTGTCATGGTAGCTTCCATTATACTGACTGAAGAATACGGCCCCAGGGATATCAAAGGTTTTTCTGGAGGACAGCAGAGCTGTGACACGGCAGAGCCACAGCTTGGTGCTCCTGCTGCCAGCCAGCTTCCCTCCTGGGGAGGGCAATCTCCCACAACACCTACTCAACAGGCTATCTTCCAGGACTTCTCTTCTTGATAGCACAGGAGGTTAACAGATCTAAAAAAGCAACTGAATTGACTATATTGCTTCCTTACATGCTTGTCCACTGCTTGAGTTTTTTGCAGGGTATAAGTTCAGGATAATGATGTCTGCAAGGATACTTACTTTCTCTACCACTTCTTTCTGTATTTCCTCAGAGGGGGAAAGGGAAGGTTAGAAATTCTTCACACTGTTTTCTTCTCCAAATGTGAGACTAATTCTAAGGTGATTCTTCTCTGGGTTTCCACTACATCTAGAGGGTGATCCTTCCTAATTCCAGTTCTTTTTCTTTTGACAGCCCTCATATCAGAACACTTGGGATTACATGAACAAAAACCAAAAGAAGTAATAAAATGTTTGTTCTTTTATAACTTGGGAAAACAAAGAATCTTTTCTCAGAATTGCTTTGGAGAATAAGAGGGGAAATCACATTTTAAGATACAGAAAGCAAATATATTGGCTGGCATAACATAGACAAATAGCAACAGGAGCAAGATCTGGTTAGCCAAGCCATTTTTCACCTTTTCCAGCTAGTTTAACAGTTCCTTTCCTTACTGGGGATGATTCCTGCCAAAAAGACTTGCCCAGACACGCTGGTCTGGACCCTGCTGCACTTGGAGATCTTGGTGTCAGAAGAAGGCTTCCAGCAATTCTGTTGCAGAGGCTGCAAGCTTAAATAACAGACCACTAAAGCCTTGAATCCAGTAAATAATACAGAATAAACAGGATTCTTGGTTTATTATTGTTTTGTTTCAAGTCTACTTTGGCAGCCAGGCTGATAAAGCTTCTTTGCAATGGCTGAAGCCAAGGAGCTAGCAAGGCGCTCTGGGGCATGCTGTGATTGACACGTCAAAGATCAATTTCCAAGGTATTTTGGGTGGAAGTAGGACTTTTTTTGATGACTCTGCTCAATAATGGTTCAAAATTTGGCTGCTGGGTATCACTAGAATGTTTCACAAAGAGCTCCCTGCTGCCATCCTTAAAATACAAGGCAATGCCATGACAACATGGTCATGTGAAATCTATGCCTGTGGTAGGGGGTCTATGCCCCATAAACGTGGTCAACAATTTGTCCATGTTTCAGAGGTGACTCAGGTCAGAATAGCTTCATGGTAGCCCCATGGTCCATCTCTGCTGAAAGGCTGGTTTCCTCAGCTATCAGTAACGCCAGAGTCCCAGAGTAGGTAGCATCATGCAGACCCAACTACCGATGGTGTCACCTCGAGACATTGTTTTGCTGCTTCGCGAAGTTCTATATACGTGCTAGGACTGTACCAAATTTGAGGATATGAAATGCCTGCCAGACATTACAGTTTCTTGTTACAACATAGCTGAAGCAGGAGGTGACACTTTGCTAAGACAGTTTTTCAATATGGGGAGACAGCTCATTTAATAAAATAAACAAAGAAAACAAGATCCAGAGAAATTAAGCTGTGTGCCGACAAGAGCCCTGATCTCACAAGAAACTGCTAAAAGCTGCACTCCTCAGCATTGCACCTTCTCAGGGCTCTCAGGGTCTCCTCCTCTGCTAATGTCACTGAGTTATGAGAACTTCAACTATCCTTCCAAGGACAAAGAAAGTCAAGACTTTTATTAACATTAGCTGTGAATGGTTTCTTTTAGTTCTGTCTGTGCACCAGCAGATATTTTTTAGCTCAGCCTTGGATGCATAACTATTACGAGCCTCTGCAAATACGCTAAATATGCTAATAGCCTGTGAGCAGAATCCAAAGTTTGAACTCTGTAGAATAGAGGGCATAGCTTGGTATCTCTGACTGAACAGAAAATTATCTCCTTTTTTTGAGAACAATCCTATCTAGAAGCCTTTGAGGATTTCTATCAAACCACTCAATTACTGCACAAGGAAAGATTCAAACCTGACATACACAGGAATTTGTCCTTTTGGTTGCGTTATTTTGATATACTCATCATAGTATAGTATAAAAAGACTTGCTACATTGCTTTATTCCTTCAGGAGTAGGTTGCTCATTGCTTAGCTTTTCTCCCTCCCCCATGCCATCCAGACTGCAGCATGTGTTTTGGAGACAGAGAGATAAGTCGTACTGTGAGACTGAAGCTGCTGGTGACTAAGTCTCGGTATGACTCAATGGGAGTGGGCAGTAACAGATGTACAAAGCTGGCTAGATTTGTGCAAGGCAGCTTTGTACTTCACAAGGCTATTCCAATTTATTTGTTTGCTATTACTTTTATGGCTATTCGTTTTGGTTTGGCTGTTGTTTGGGTTTTTTTTAAAAAAAAAAACCAACAAAACAAAAACAAAACAATTGAGTGGGTCTGGAGAATTTCAGACGGTAAAAATGCGATATAGAGACTTGATTTTGTCTGTAGCTTGAAGATGCTAAAGGCAGCTTAGTCCAGAAGTCACCTGGATGACTGTGCAGGACGAGCTATGTGCACTTCAACATCAAAGTGGATACAGCATCAGATTTGAAACAGCACAGGGTAAATCACCCTAAATGATGTACCTGGAAGAAATGGGAAATATTCAGTCCCAAAGAGGCATAATCTCAAAAGTTAGGGAGCAATGGCTGGCTAAAATCTAACTCAGATCTTGATATGTGAAAATCCACATCCATTTAGCGATTATTCAGTGTCCTGTATCAAAAAACTCGCATACAAAAACTTCGCATAAGAAAACTAGTCTAAATGTAAAGGCATTTCTTTCAGCTGCAACAAGAAACAGGCAAAGTACTAAAGAGCTACTGAAGCCCCATTCTCACCTATGAGTCACCTGGCTTGGAATGACACTGCTTGGTCAGAAAGAGCTGCTAAAACCAAGAATTTCAAGAGGAAGGCGATGAAGAGGGCCATGAAACCATTAAGTCCTTCCAAGTTGTTCTTCCCAAGTTATCCTGATGATAGGATACCAGCAGCCTCCAGCACACCCCTCTTCATTTCTAAACCTCTGGACGGATCCTGACAGGCACTAATCTCCAGCAGTGTACAGCAAATTCACCTTTTTCCTTCTGAGGCTGTAGGCAAGGTTCATCAACAAAAACTGACAAGAGACTGTGGATTGTTTTTTGTTTTGCTCTCCATCTCCAGCTTAAATCACTAGAACACATTCCTGTTCATGGAAAAAATGAATTTTTCTTTCAAGCCTAGCGCTCTCCTGCCAAGGAACACCACTGTTATCTTCTCAGTGATTCAGCCTTTGCAGATGAGCTGAGCACAGATAGCCTGAGGTGGGATGCAATCAGTTCTGACTGGATCCCCATAATGATTATAATGTCCAGAGACGTCAGGGATGTATGGAAAAGCTGTGATGCAGAGGACACTGCCCTCCACCTCATCAGTAAATCCCGGACCATCATCGCGGGCTCTCTGACAAAGCCAGAACACCATCCTCATTACACGACAGCCTGGTTTGTCAGCTCCTTCGCACCACAAACCACACAGCACGGTGACTGGCAGCGTGTTTATTACAACGGCAGATGGACAACCTCGCGCATGTGTAAATAACAAAATGTCATTTAAAAAAAAAAAAAAAAAGAGAGAGAGAAATGGATAGAACAGCAGAGAAAGCAAGTCAGGGAGGAAAATAAAATTCTCAGTATTCCCTGTGACACCATGATCTACACACAAACTCAGTATTAAATGCTACTCCTGGGTGTTCAGCTGAAGGCAGCCTTTCTCTGGTGAGACATTTCCTCCAAGAAGCACCCAAAGTTAAGAGGCCTAAGGTGAAAGCAGAAGATAATGTGCCTCAGACCTGGAAAATGTGGTCAGATGAATGATGGGGGAATTAAGGAACAACAAAGAGACATGAAGTATAGGGAAGGACTGTGGGAGACTGGAAACGTTACCCTTCAGATGGCACACATTCAGTGCCAACAGGATTGTTTTCCAATACTTACACAGTGGACTTACATAAACAAGACATGGAATCCTGATGTATTTGCAGAGAAAAGCCAGCATTTGCTATAAAACACAACTTCAGCCACAGCGTAACAGCAGAACCGCAGGAAATAAAAGATGATTTTGCCACAATGTAATGAAAACACTTGAGATGTTTGCAGCATGGGGGTAATCTGAAGGGGATTCAAAGCAAGGATCGTCAGGAGGCTTTCTAAATCATCTCTTCACTTCAGCTACTCTAAAAGTCAGTGTTTTGTAATTTTTTATGTTTTTCCCCACTCTCCATAGGCCAAGTCTCTTCAAAAACCATTTCCTCAAGGAAGAGTAAAACAAAACAAAGTCAGAACCGAAAACCTCCAGCTGATGGCTTTATCTGAGAAGGACTAGCTGGGTTTTCCCTTGCATATATATGACTACAAAAGATGACATTCACACCAGGCAGAAAATCTCTGCTGTAAATACTTGAACTGCAACTATTTTTTCCAGTTCACTGCATTTAGAAAGACAGCTGCCTGTTGCCTCCTTTTTGCATTCTTCTCAGTTAACAACCATGAATAATCTTAACAATTAGAAGAAAGCTTATAGCTGGAAAACCAGGCAAGTGAGGGACCTGCTCTGATCAAGAAGTGTCTCAATTTTTAAAAAAAATGAAGCAGCAGCAAATTGGAAATTAACCAAGGAAAGGAAGAACAGGATATCCCAGTGCTTGGAGTGCTGAAGACCTGAATGGGAGGTCAAAAGGGACAACACATGGAGCCCATGACAAGGGAAGATTCCCCTCCCAGTGTTTTCCTGCTGCAGTTTCCAACATCACTGCGCAGTTGCAGAGAACAATTTCATGTCCACAAAGTTTAGAGTCACTTTGCTAGAGCTTTTCTTACAGTTTTAGCACCACATGTAAAAAAAAAAAGACCAGTATACACTATATACTTTACTTCATAGGATAAACTTGGTTTTTCCTTTCCCGAAAGGCTGCATGCCTTCATTCTTTACTCTCTGAACTCCTTATCTGAAGGTGCGTTTTCCTGAATCTGACAACATAAGCAGCCCTCAAGGACAGGAGAACGCCCAAATTCTGAGAAACTATCCAGAAAACATTGACACCCGTAGTCCACTACTATACCCTAAATCCAGCTTCTATGTCCTTCAGGTCCCAGCCCAGCTTTGAGCTGAGAGATGCTGAGATCTGATACCATTACCATTTTTTCCAGTTTGTTGTGCCATGCAATACTAAAAAATTATATAACATCTTTCATCCTGTGGGAATCCAAACTGCTTTACAAACTGTATATCCAGTCCAGAATAGCTTCACAGATGGATTAAAGTGATGACACTTTCGTTCCCTGCCCTGGGTTTCTGGTTTACCTATGGGAAGGCATCAAGGAAGGGGTATCCATCACCTAACTTCAACCATCCACCTAACTTCAGACATCTACCCCACACTTTTTGTCCAGCCTAGAGAGCTGGGAAAAGACAGCATCTCCAATAGGCAGTTTGTTGCCATTCCCCTGGTATGGGAGAGGCTGGACAAATTGCTTAAACTTTGGATGATTCAATAAAGGATAAATTAATCCTGACTCTTACATTTCCCTCTTTACTGCCTATAAAGTGGGAATAAAATCACTTCTTTTCTTTTTTTTTTTTTAATTTCTCTACTTAGAAAGCAAGCTGTTCAGATAAGGGATTGCATCTTACTACGGGCACATCTACACGGCAATTGCAAGCATGGTTTACACCAGCTCACTTTCACCCGGCTCCACACAGCACTGATAAAAGTGTAGCCATGACAACACACGGGTTAGCACAGGCTGCAAAATCCCAGCGGGAAGCTGAGTAAATACTCCAGCAATTTAGCTCACTTCAAGATCCTCGCTCCCTCCGTTGTACGGCTGTCAGGACTCAGCCGGGCTAATTTAAGCCCATCTTCAATCATGTCTTTGCCTGCAGTCTAAACACACTATAGGCATCCATACCATGGGAGACACAACGAGGTTCTAAGCTCTGTTGGTATTTCTAAGGCTTACTAAGAAGTACGTTTTCTTTACACAGCTTTGGCTGCTGTCTAGAAAACAGGGTTAACTCTTCGATAGGGTGAGTACCCATCAGAGTGAAAATGAAGGAGTCACTGTTTCCATTTGAAACTACTAGAATTTAAATTTTAAGAAAACAGGCCAGCTATACAAGCTCTGAGAAAAGTATGTTTGCTAAGAGAACTGGCATGATCCAAGGGAAATGTCCAAGGGATACTACATCTCACAGTTCCAGGCCTCCTCACACTAAGCCCTGGCCACTCATTAGGGCTGTGTCAAGGGACATGCTTCGAAAAACATCACAGCTCTGCTCAGAAAATGGTGTCAGAAGACACCAATGATCACCTCTGGAAGAAAGAGGGATAAAATGTTTACCCATCTGGAAGATCTCATGAACAATGAGACAAATGGAAGAACACAACAGAGGGATTACTCACTCTCACCTGAAATAGCCATCACCAAAAATATGTTTTCACAGTGGTACCAGTCTGGAAATAATCATCATATGGAAAGGGAAGGACAGAAATAACACACACTGAGGATTTTTTTCCTGACTATTGTACATGCAATGATAAAATTTTAAGGTGAGTATTTCCCTTTCTTCAAGGACTATGGCTTTCATTGGTATCTACTATTTTTCCCAGAAATTGTTCCTAGCTTAGATTCAGTGTAGGGAAAAAAAAACCTTACAAATGAGCCATATTCACCTCTGGTTGCTTTAGTAAGAGTCTCCTGATTTTAACCATCTTATTACGGTTGGACTTAATGATCTTGAAGCTGGTTTCCAACCTTAATGATTCTATGATTCTACAATACTCCATGAGCCCATTTAAGCATCACGATTATAAAGGATCTATCTGAACATGCTGTGGAGAAAAGAAGCAAACACATGTTCTGGTAAATCCAGTTGAAAACTTAAGCTGGACAGCTACATCTACATGTTGTCAAAAGTAATTTCTGCCCAGCGCAATGGTTTCAAAACCCAGCAGACACTGGTGAGCTGAAACAGGCAAATCTGCGTTGGATTTGGCAGGCGGTTTGTGCATCAAAATGTGTCAAGAAGCTTTCGATCCTGCTCGGGGAGTGTGGGAAACATTTCCAAGTTAGCAAGACACCCTGGACATGGTGACAGATGGACAGAGTACAAGCCTGGCGCAGAAGAGGCCATTTTAAAACCGGCTGTTGCTCCAAGCCATGTGGCAGACAGTCCAAACCCCTTTGTCACACACACAAAAAATAAATCTCACGCTGGAATTACCAAACCAAGGTGCAAGGAGAGCTTCTGCCTGTGGCTCACGCCGGTACGGACACCCACCTGGCCGAGGAGCATCACCAAAAACCTCCCACAAAACAAACAAGCACCCAGACAGGAAACAAAAGAAAGCAAAAGAACCAAATCAAATGTGGGGGGCTTTGTCAAGGTGAATTGAATCCACAAGCAGGAGATTTTGATTCAGAACAACTTTTTTTTAATTCTTGCTTTGCTTTTTATTTTTATAGAAAAATACTGCAGGGTTTTTCCTCGCTACCAAAAATTCAGTTCATGGCAGTAATAGAGCCCTAAAAAATAATTAGTTTTTTTTTTCTTGTCAAGAATGTTAACTTCTATCTAATGAATACCTGTACAACTATCAGTAGGCATTTAAATCCAAGTTCTATCAACATTTATCTTGAACTCTAGTCAGAATGGAAATTGGGCTTAGAACTGTAGAAGGGCACTAGAAGTCATTAAATACCTATTTGAAAGGTGTCTCTTGCATCAGAGCAAGAGGATAAGTTTATCAAAATATGTATCGATTCTGAAAGCAACAGCATTAACACCTACAGTGAGAAACAGAAACAGACTTCACTGGTAACTCTGTCCTCCCAGATGTAGATGTGCTAGTTCATCTCACAGGGCATCATTTTTTTTACACATGCATAAGACACGCTTTCATATAGGAGAATATATATGGGAAACATATAACCGTATCATGTGTGCATACAGACATGATAACAAGCTCTTACAGTTTTCTAACTGGTATTTCTTTTAAGTTTAAGATGATTAAGTATTTCTTGGCTCCAGATCAGCTTGTCACTGGACCTACTTGGGTGGCCAAACAGGCTGAAATGACACAGGGGTTTTCTTCTCCTGCTGGAAAACCAGTGGCTGTTTGCTGCCCTGAAGCAAACTCTGCCTACAGGTGATTTCCACCAACTCTGCGGTTTGCCTTTAAAGGTTTCCGATAACATTGCTTTTAATTTCTTCTTGGTGAGTGTCAGACTCATCCCAGTACAGATTGATAGGGTTGATTGTAGGGGAACGCTTTTTGGTTTTATTTCAAACTGTGTGAGGTTTTTTTCAAGTAAATATATTTTTATTTCACTCCCAGTAGTAAAAAATGGACTAAATAGAAATGCCACAGAGTCTTCTTTTGCTGGGTTTCCCACTGGCTCCCTTTGGATCAAAGGCTGGCCCCACATCAGCAGGATCCACTTCATCCTCCTGCCCATCATTCCTCTTCTGATAGATGCTCCTGCCTCCCAGACTCCCAATTTCAGCTACTTCAGGTTTCTCTCACCTCCTAGGGCTGCTCAAAGTCAGTGCAACCTCTGCTTCCCAGCCTCTCCTAGACTCCCAACTCTTCAGCCCCTACAGGGGATAGAGCTGAGGGTGAAATTTCTTCCCCAAAAGCAGATACTCTAATCTTTCCTGTGGCCTCAAACAGCAGCTGAAACACAGTCGCCAAGAAGCAGAACACACAAGATGCTGGCAAAATACCGAGTATCTTATACTAAAATCTCAGTGGCTAATCACCAAACCCCATCCATCACCTCACTGACGGAACACCTTTAAAACCCTTCATGCTCCAGGTTTGATCCCAGAAAAGAGTCAACCTTGTAATTATTGGACATTCATTATCTCAAAGGTCCATTAATTGCAGCACAAATTGCATGTGTTCAGCATTAATTCTGGTGGTAGAAAGGAAAAAAATGCAAGAGGTACGCACGAAGCCTGTAGTATGCCTCTTAATCCTGACAAACCTCATCAAATATCAAATTAAAATCAATGAGCGAAATGTGAGTTCCCAAAAACCTGCAATTTGGGGTTTTCAGTGACTAGCCACAGCAATTAGTTACCCAGCAGTTCAGGCTGCTCTGAGACGAGCAGTATGTGAAACCAAGCATTGCAGGATGCAGAGACCAGATGGGTTTAGGCTGAAATTAAATAAACACCCCCCAAAAGATAATGTTTCTTTCCAAAATACTAAGAAAAGTTATGCAAGGAAGAAAAAAAAAAGAAACAACAAAAAAAAATACCCAAAACACCCCAAACCCAAGCTACATTCTTTAACTAAATAAAAGAACATTTTGTTCAGCCTTGGAGTATCTATTGTAATTAAATGCTCTAAAAACAGGACAACAGCCCTGTGCCAGCCAGGCATACAAAAGAGACAAAACACGATCAAAAAAACCCCCAAATACCCGAGAAGCATGCATTTCTTATACAGCTTGAAGAATGCCTGCCCCTCGGCAGAGTCCTGCAGTGCACTCGGGTGTCCACCTAAATGAATGCAAAGCCTATTCTCCCTGCTAGGATAAATATTTGAAAGAATAATAATAATAATAATAATAATAAATTATCAAATGCAAAGAAACCCACAGGCAATCCAGCCCTGTTCCAACTTACAGCTCTGAAAAATCCTGCAGTCTGGCTGGAAACGTCCATTGAAGAACTGCATTCAAAGCTTTTCCCTAAAGGCAAGCGCACTGAAACATCTCCGGCTCTGCTACTGGAGCCGATGCTGCAACAGATGGGGACCAGGGCTGGGTGTGTTCCTTCTTCCCATCACGGCGCTGCGAGAGGGTGGCAGGAGAGGTAGGTGATGCAGGAGAAGGCAGGCAATGGTTTTCTCCCTCGCTGTAGGCTCCCTGCCAAAAATGCTTTAGGCATCGCAGGATTCGATTACACGACTGCAGCAACCTGCCACATTAACTCTGCCGGGGGCCGGCGACATGCGCAGGCGGTATGAGCAGGTAATTAAGCGTTGGTTTGGGTGCATTAGCTTAAATGTTGTGGGCACACCAGGGAAGAGTTCGAATATCCACAGCCCGTTTTAATGTGATCAGAATTTTTAAAAATAGCAGAAGTTTCAGATAACTGAGTCTGCGTCTGCATCAATATCAAATACTTAGGGGAAGGCAGCACAGAGCAGCAGATGCATTTTTAGCTGCTGGAGTATCTGCTGCACCAGTACAGCCTCATTCTCCGCTTAGGCATAAGCTCACTTAGTAGCTTTACGAAAGTCACATTATTTCTCTGGGCTTAAGTTTTCCCATCAGCAGTATTAAGATGGGAAGACTTAATTGACTTTGTAATTTATTATAAAGACCTCACTGGGAAAATAGTGTCCAAGCACAAAGTATAAC
This sequence comes from Todus mexicanus, assembly GCA_013389965.1. Lineage (NCBI taxonomy): Eukaryota > Metazoa > Chordata > Aves > Coraciiformes > Todidae > Todus > Todus mexicanus. The sequence continues at coordinate 5,189 of WEIS01022061.1, read as the reverse complement.
ATTAGAACAAAGTATGACATTACTGCTAAAAATAAATATAATATCAACGGGTTTGAAAGGGTATCATATGAGGAAGTGCTAGCAGAGCAATGCAAACTCTCCCAGTAGGAGCTGAGGGGTGGTGGAAATCTGAGTTTTCTTCACCAAGACTTATTTGACAAATCCCTTTTTATAATCATAGTCAGTTTTGATTACTCCACCAACCAAGCTCACAGTGTCTTTTCCCAGCAAAGAAATCACCCCAAAGACCACGGGGCCATATCCTTGGCCAAGACACCATTGAAGACCGCCACAGATGATGTCACCTCTGGTAGAACAAAGCTAACATGAAGGCAAAAGGCAGAAAGATCATGCCCACAGCTTCCAATATTTTAACAGAAGGCATCAAAATACTCGTGCAACGAACTGACACTTCTCTGGAGAAACAGGTGGCCAAATCCTTAGCCATGAAGCATTGCCAAGCCTTTCTTGGCCAGTTCAAAATGGCATTTGTGATGATGAATTGAAATACTCTTTAACATGGAGGGTTTGCTTTAATTAACAGCTACGGTCTCTAAATCGTTAGACTGAGTTGGCCTTGGCTTACACTCTCGGTCTATTCATCCGATTCACTGCAGGACCCTGCACCCTTTTGCAACCGGTTGTAACCAACACTGCCCTTCATTCTGCCTAAATCAAATAATAAATATCACGGAAGCCAGGCAGAGTTTTTTCTTCAGCAGCAAAAGAGGTGAAGTCCAGCTGGTGCCCTTCATGTGCTGGGCAGAGTACATGTCCTAGGAAATGGCCACTGCCTTCCCTTCCCTCAGTGTGCTAAGCACATCTGACAAAACAAGTCCCTTTGGAGAAAAAGAAAAACAAAAACAACCAACCAGAAATGGTACATAGTGTTCACTCGCAAATGGCAGCAATTACTTGAACCGTTTTAAGACAAGCTCAGTGGCAGCCCTTTTTAATACAGAAATGAACAAATATTTAGCACTTAGAAGGTTTTTCCCCTGCTAAATGAATATTTTATGCATGCAGAACATACAAATAGTTCAGGCAAATAAACAAACTTCCTCTTAAATTCTGTTTCAAGGGTACCAGAGAAACCAGTCAATCAGCTGGAGCAAGCAAAATACACTTTTGTCTCTCCTACTTGAGCTGTAGGAAAAGGGAAGGCACCTGTGGCTTACCTAAGGAGGGCAAAAGGGAAGATTGGATTAGTCTTCAAATTAAAAAAGTTTCTCCTGCATGCCAGACTGCAAAGCAAGGTTCAGCTCAAATGCTTCCCTGTACAACTAACTCAAAAGGATTATTCCGATTAGAGGTCAGATCAAATAAAATAGGTATTAAGAGCCAGGAAAATGTCCCATATCCCTAAATCATCCTTTTCAAATCACTCGCAGGGCTCGGTTTGATGTAGCCAATTTCAAGAATCAGCCAGACCTATTAAGGTGATTGGTTTTCAAAAAAAATTAATCTTCAAAACAGAGTCTGGTCTCAAGGTCTGATCTGGCACAAATTCTACCTCAAAACCCTGCCTTTTCCTCCCCCACCTTTGGATAAGGAGTATGAAGCAGGAGAAATGGATTGCACAACTACATCTGAGATAAGCGGAACAGTTAATGGTTTAGATACCGTTTCATAAATATTTGCTGAACTAGTTTTTGGTTTCTGTCCAGTTTCTGACATCCATGAAAAACACTGAATAATGTGCCATTTTCTTTCATACTTCCAGGATGAAAAATAGGTGGGGGTTGGGGGGGGCGGGTGGTATTGTTATAATTTCTTACCTTTATTTAATGACTACTCACATTTATGTTGATGTGTCCTGCCAAAGAAGCCCAAGTTATTCTTGAATCTACAGGCCTGAGGTGTCAAAATCACATTCCTGTAAATATTTGTGTATTCTTAACTAATTAACTAAAACCTCTCATGACTGAAATATTCCCACTTCAAATACTCCCACTTCAAGTGCGTGTGCTCAGATGTGGCTAGCTAGGCAATTAATGAAGATCTGAGGAAAAACCAACCTGATTTCTGAATAGATACCTTGTTTCAAATTGGGATTTCAAGTGCACGTGCTCTGATCAGAGATGCTGAGGCTCAGGACTGAAATGCCGCAGCCTTGGTGACAAAAAGCAGCTATGAGTTAGAGCACATCTTGCACAAGATGGTGCAACATGAGAAATCACTCAAATAAAGTCATTAAATTATATTAACTGTACCTTATTGCAAGTTCTAGGAGCCTATATGAATAGGGATCCAAAATTGCAACTGTTTCTTTATATGTTAAGCCTCTAGAAAACGTTTTAAAATAATAATTATCCCAGGCAAATAATTTTTTTCAGATTTATTTTTTTTTCAAATTCTTAAGTCTTTGCGCTTCAAGCTCAGCAGTCATGATTCATTTTACAAATACGTGTCTTTAAAAATATTTATTTTCCGAGCACTTCTAGATCATTCACATATTTGGACTTACAACACGATTTTCACACTTTACCAGGCAGTAAAGCTGGGGGAGAAATATCACCAAAACCCACTTGTGCCTTTGACAGTGATTCAAGCACTCACTTACAGTCCAAAGACCAAACTACAAGGAAAACAGACTCATAACTATCACATTTTCATCACTGTAAAACGACAAAAATACTTGCCCAGCTGAAACACTCAGTGCTGTACCAGCTGTATCTTGTTTCTCCATTTGAAGAGTTTAACAATTCTGGTCTGCAAAAATTCAGTGCCAAACCTTCAACCAGCTTCAGCTCTCGCTGCACACAATTCCTGCACAATTCCCTTGAGCTGTTCCAAAACACCATCTCCATTTCATCTTTTTGGTCCAAGTACAAGCCTGAAGTATCATAAGTTTCAAACTGGCACCAGAGCAACCTTACACAATTTCCCAGAGGAGACTGAAAATGCCTGGCTATTGGTTGGTGTTATTTATATTCTATAATTTTCCACAAAGATCTGGTGGTTTTGTAACTACTCCATAAATTAGATGAGTTCATAGTGCCTGCTTCCATTATAGTTTCTATGCTCTTACTAGGCAAGTAGTCCCTTGAAATCAATGGAGCTACTGCCTGTGAAGATACCACTTAAAAACACGGCAGCGTACAGTGATTACCGAAGCACATGGTGAACCAAAGCTCTGTGCAGCAGGGTAGGGCATCTGTTAGTGCATAATTAAGAAAGATTTTCTGTATTTTCATAAGGAACACAGCCATTATATTCATGGTTGCCCTACCCTCGCTCCTACTGAGCACAGGGAGCAGTAAGCAGAGGTGACATGCAATATGGATGTGCACCCCAGCAGCCTGTAGTCAAGAAGCCAACACACTTGGGGGGATGGCTTAGGTGAGAGAAGCAATTCCTTGAATGGCAGCAAAGGCCACAGCAGCAGTTGGGAGGTGAGCAGAGCCCAAGGAAAAGATGAAATGGGTAGACAAAATTCATGAACTGCACCACAAACTGCACCAGCTCTTAGTAGGACACCCAAGCTAGTCTTTCATTGATGTTTGGCAAAGGGCAGAAGGTATCTGCAAGGGTTGGAAAAGGGACTATAAGAAAAAAAAAAAAAAGCATCAAGCCCCAAGAATAAGATGTAGGGATGAACTGCAGAATCCATCTGGCCGAATCAGGCAAAATTGAAAATCAGGGTGGTAGAGACAGGACAAAATGGAAAGAGAAAGGAGTGGAGAAAAATATCCCATGAGAAACAAACCCCACGGTTTATTCCTTTATTGAACTCTAACAGTCACAGTTTTTTCTTCACAGTTTTTCAGCATGATCTACCAAGCAATGAACCGCATAGATGGGATTTCTGACTTGCTGTTGGCAAGCCAGAAGGAGAATGCATCCATGTGAGAAACACCGAACCCCAGGGAATAAGTCCCCATCTCTCCCTGAGGGAAGGAGCACCCCACAAGCCTCTGTAACAAAGGTGGGTCACGCTGTGCCAGAGATGCCTCAGGCAGCTTGAGTACCAAAAGCAGGAGAGCACTGCATGCTCAATTTAATACAACTAGCTCTTCAGTAGGACTAAACCACCTGTATTTAGATACATACGCAAATGCAAATGATATTGAAATATTTAGGTGTTCATACAATGACAGCATTGGAAGCTGCACAATAGCAGCCTTGTACCCCACTTCACACAGACTTTTCCCACTGCATTTCCCATTTTGTCCCTCTATCTAGAGCTACATAAACAGACAGATGCAACCTCTGCCCTGTACCACAGTGAGCAGCAGGAGGCTGGAGGCACTCCTGAGAGGTGAGAGTACAGAGTTGTTCTACCTCTGGGGTCAGCAGAGGTCTCCAAGCAACAGGGGAGAATTGCGAGAGTTGGGCTGTGACAATAACTAACAGAGCAAAGGATTGACACTTTGAACTGTCATCCTCTAAGATGGGAGAGAAGTCCCTCAGAGATTTTCTGCTTTCTGAGGACAAATAAATCAGAGGGAAAATATAAAGTTGGAGTCTCAGCGGTGACTCGGTGGCCCCTCATTCAGCCTTGCCCGAGGCACGCAGAAGGGTTGCAACACTGGTATCAGCAATACTCTGGGAGGTTTTGAATCAGAATTGTGCAAAACTCAAGGGTAGCGAACTGCAACTCAGTATGACCTGAATTATCCCCTGTGGGCCAACTCAGAGAGCCCAGCGCTTTCCTTCTCTAACAAAGGCACTGAATTTTAAGTGTCTCGAAAGACAGGAGACAGGCCTTTACCCTGCTACTAGCATACCCCGTAAGGCCTTGTCTGAGAAACACCCTTTGTGGGACAGAAATAGTCATAGAATCGAAGAACTGTTTGGTTGGAAGAGACCTTTCAGATCATCGAGTCCAACTGTTGCCCCAGCACTGCCAGGGCACCACTAACCCACGTCCCTCAGCACCACATCTCCATGACTTTGAAACCCCTCCAGCAATCATGGGGACTCTATCACTGCCCTGGGCACCCTAGGTCAGGCCTGGGGAACCCTTGACAGCAGGGAAGAAATTGTTCCCCAGCTCCAACCTAAATCTCCCCCAGTGCAACTTGAGACCAGTTCCTCTTGTCCTGGTGCTTGCTCCTTGGAAGCAGAGCCCGACTCCCCCTGACTCCAGCCTCCTGTCAGGCAGTTGCGGAGAGCCGAAAGGTCTTCCCTGAGCCTCCTTTTCTCCAGACTCAACAACCCCCTGTCCCTCAGCTGTTCCTCACCAG
>WEIS01022060.1:0-15150 GCA_013389965.1 Todus mexicanus | reverse complement strand
AAAAAAATCTATTCTCAGCTGTCAGAGTATTTGCAGCTACCTCATTTCTTTCTTCTTACGGTGCTTTCCTCATCTAGGGGGAGGTGGGAGAATATTGTTTTTGATTTCTTTATTTATTATTATTTTTTAATTTAAACCTCCAGGTACTTGTTCTCCCTCTTCCATCTCTGTTTTTTTTATTGCATGCAGTGGTTCTACATTGAAAGGAAGCTGTGGATCTCCTAACCATAATTTATCCTTTTTACTGTTTCAGGCCTACATTGAGAAGTACAAATTCACCAGCGTTGTGGCTCAAGATCTTCTGGATTCCTTCCTGAACTTTTTTCCAGAGCTGAAAGAGCAATGTGTTGAGAGTAAAGCAGGTAGGAAATCTGCTTAGTTGACTGTAAACACTGTAGAAAATCTGGATGGTAAATTTTGTCCTTGGCTTCGAGGATTCGTAAGAAAATGCTAAGGCAAACCAAACCCTTTGGCAACAGCCAGATGTTCGTGATAGAAATGGTTGTGATGATTTATTGTTACTGCCTCCATGTTGGGGAATGAGAACATCTTAAATTGCTGACAATTTTGGCATTATTTAGCTTTTTAGCCCTTAGTTAACTTCTCATTAACTCATCTTTCACCCTGCAGACAGAGTGATCAGTGCACGCGAGATTTACTCAGGCTGAAATGCAAGGAGAAGGCGAACCCACTTTGAAATGTCATCTACTTTAATAAGAGAAAACATGTTTTGAGAACCTTAACTTTTCCCAAGGTCCTATCCATGCGTATAAAATCTTTGCCATATCCTTATATCCCCTTTTTATAGCTGTTTGTGGATTTATGTAAGGTCTGTAATCTACTCGGTGATTATTAGCCCACTTGCTTAAAGAAATTAGACTAATGTTACCCTGCCACGTGTCCATCGTTGCAAGTCGTTATAGAACACTTTGGTCAGTTTAAACCAGACTTGGCAGTGAGATACAGCTCGTAAGGATACTGGATTCCTACAGGCTTGGGGGAGAAGGGCTGTGGAGAGCTGTAGATGAGTGAACTTGCTGTGGGAGAAGCTGCAGCATGAGCTCAGGAGTTGTATGTCATATTTGGCTAATGAGTGAACCACGGCATGTGCTGGCTTTTGGCTGGCTAATATTCAGGGGGTGCAGGAGACCATAGAGTTTTAGGGTAGATGGTGTGGAATGGGAAGTATTACCAGGGGTTAGGAAAGGGCTGAGGTGATAAAGGGTCAGGGGGAAGAGCTCTATTGGAAACCAGGCTCTGTTGCCTCTGCTGCTTGCGGAGAAACTTATTTTTCTTTATTTAGTTATTGATTGCAGAAGTGCTTGGTTTTGCTGGTGGGTAGGAGGAAGTTAGTCAGCCCTCTCACCTCCTTATTTTTTTTTCTTTTTTTTTTTTTTTTAATTTGATGAAGATGGTTTTCCCGATATTATTCAGTCTTCCTCAAAATTCTGAGAGAGAAATTCATGCACAAAAAAAATATCTTACATTAGAACAGTTTGATTGTAGATACTTGTTATTCTGGCTGTTGTAAGTCACTAATGTTGAGCTGTAGAAAACTCATGGGTTATATTTGGAGACATGTAGCCGGCACTTCTCCTGGTGCATAGGCTAGCCCAGTGGGACTACTAAGGCTGTTACGTCGCAGTAACTATAGGTTGGTCTGATTTGCTATTGTTAGAGCCTCTCCTAACTGTGCTAGAGGCAGTCCTGAACGTTCAGGCAGCCAAGCCACCTGCAGAGATTCCTGCTTGAAATTTTTGGTGCTCCTCGTTCCAGGACTGGAGTTTGAACGTTGGCTCAATGCTACAGGACCTCCGTTAGCTGAGCCAGACTTATCTCAGGGATCCAGTCTGACCAGACCAGTGGAGACGCTCTTCAAACTCTGGACCACAGAGCCTCTGGACTCTGTTGCTGCTGCCAGCAGCGCTGACCTCACTAAATGGAGAACTTTCCAAACTGTGCTTTTCCTGGACAGATTGTTGGATGGGTCACCACTGCCACATGGTGAGTACTCTGCCAGGATAGCACAAAAGTATTCCTGCAATAATTAATTCTAAAGAGCCCTACCCCTTGCTGATTCAATGTAAAGTCAGGTTGGATGGGGCTTTGAACAATCTGATATAGTGAAAGATGTTCCTGCCCTTAGGACAGGGGTTGAACTAGATGATCTGGAAGAGCTTTCCAACTCAAACCATTCTATAATATTGTGATTTTATAATTCATTATTCTCTGATGACTCTCAGACTTGACAAAATTGGTCATAGTTCTTTCTCTGCGTATGTGCTTTTTCCAGAGGTGATAAAAAAGCTTTCAGAATGTTACTCCTCTCAGCTGGACTCCATGAATGCAGAAATCCGTATCCGCTGGTTGCAGATTGTAGTCCGAAATGACTATTATCCAGATCTTTACAAAGTCCGTCGCTTCTTGGAAAACCAGGTACTAACTGCTGGATTAAAATCACTGCACCTCTCAGTGCATGAGACATGTGCATGAGACATGCGACGTGAAAGACCTTGGAACTTCTGCTTCCTGGCCAAGTGTTAGACCAGGTGTGTTGCGAAGGGGCTGAGCATGGCTCACCTGCTAGTGGGTGGGGAGGAATGGGCAGATGGAACTGGAAATGCCTACAGATAATCTCTGCTTTTCTAGCCTAACTCAGTACCCTTGTCCCTGCTCTGCCCGGTACATTTTTTGTGTTGCTTTGTAGCAGCCAGCCCTGGCTTTTCCAGACCAGAAATCTTCACGCCACTAAATCACATGGTTGGTTGAATACTTACACTTCAGCAAGACTATGGCTCATTCAAACCCTTTCAGTAGTTTTTATTGTGTAGGTGCAAAAGGTTAATGCATATGTTCGCTGTGGCCTCTTCTTGGCCTTTTAAATATAGTTCTGTTATTTGTGGAAGTAGCTCAGCCTTAGACAGCAAATGTTTTTTTTATTATCGTTCATAAAAAACTTTGCATTAAATTTATTTAGAATCGTTTTGATTGTCTTTTGAAGAAATGTGTTGCTTGTTTCCACTCTGAAGTTGTTCAGGGCTGTTGGAGTGTAGCCGTAGAAGAGCTAAACTTCTTTGATTTTTATTGAAGTGATATTATCCAGTTCTCATTTTTTGCAGATGTCTCGGATGTACACAATTCCACTTTATGAGGACCTTTGCACTGGCACCCTCAAGTCTTTTGCCTTAGAAATTTTTTACCAGACGCAAAACCAGCTGCACCCCAACTTGCGGAAAACCATCCAACAGATCTTATCACAGGGCTTGAATCCGCTTCCTGCCATAGACACTACAGCAGTCACTACAGACACACCGGCGATGGTGTTGGAGGACAAAGTCTCAGAGGCCACAAATGGTGCCATTTCACTCAGGGATGTTAATGTGTCTGCTTAGATCACCAGCTCATGCCAGCCATGAAGCTTGAACATGGGGACAGAACAGGGGAAAGATACCAAGTGTTGCCTCCTTTCCCTCAGCCCATCAGCTGCGGTGTGTTGTCGTAACTGGATTTCTCTCCCAAAATACAAATCAAATGTGCCTTCAAGTACCCAGCGTGTGACACTGCCAGGTTCCAGAGATCTCCTTCAGCTGTGGGATGGATAGTTTGATTCAGTTTATACTGGGCAGGGACTCCTGGGCAGTTGCTTCTCCATGGAAAGTGGATGGTTCCCTTTCCTGAGGCTCTTCTGGATGCTTTCTCCAAGCTTGGTGGTCTGTGGATTTATTATTTTTTTTTCCTTTTGTCTGAGGCCACTGAGGCACGTCCTACTCGCTGTGTGTATGTTGCTGGGGAGTGTGTATGTGTCAAACTGCCATCCTGATATTTGGGCTGAAGTTCTGCAAACTAGAGTCTCAGGAATTGTCAGTGGTAGCAAACATGTTTTCATGTTACGCTCCTTATTGTGACAGGTATTCTGATTTGAGAGGTAGGGGACTAATGCTTAATAATTAAGAAACTAATTTTAAACAGCTCCTGTTCCCCCTTGCCCCCAGGTGGCTAAATAATAATAATGCTTTATATATATATTTATATATATATAAAAGAACAGGGAAAACTTACGATGGGATTTGAAATCCTTCTGTAGTTAACCCTACCCTCAGTTTTCCCTTTGCACTCAATGGGACAAGCAATAAAGAAACTTACAGGCTCGAGTTTTCAAAAAAGTTTAATTCAAGTGCCCAAATGCCATCAATTCTGGTACTAAAAGGATGCCTAAATCTTTTTCACTGTTTTGACAAGTCCAGCTGCAAACTTTTTTAGTGTGTTAGCACATGTATCACGTGCGTTCGTCAGATGCACTGTGTGTCTTCTGTCCTTTTGGCAGAATTAACAGGACCTCTAATTTAATGTAATTTTTACAAAGATCCCCAGTGTGTGTTGGGCCTGTAAGTCAGCCATGAGATACCCATTCTACAATTTTACTGCCTTGAACAACATTTGCCTGAATAATAGTTGCCCTGTCATTCGACAGTCTGAGGGGAGGCCCCTCTTTCTTCAAGTGAAACTTTCAAGCCCTGCTTTACGCAAATCTGTTTCCCGACTGTCGGTGTTGGTAGGATGCCATTGCGTTTACTCGGCGTGCGGTTGCTCTCGATTGCCGGCCAGGTGTGCGAACTGGGGAGACGCTCTCCTCCATCTGCGCTGTTTGGTCTCAAGAAGCTGAGGGCACAGCATCGCTGAGTGTTACGGAGTACAGGTGATGGTTCTTAGACTCTGTGCCACATTCTTTTCAACATGTGGGTACCTGTGTGCCTCTCGGTGAGCTCCCACAAAGCATCTCTGAGCTGATGCATCACTGGCATGGAGGATTCGTTTGAGTAAAAGGTGAAACATTTGGAAGAGGCTCAGCTAAAGGAGATATGAGAGAAAAACTTACATATGTTGGGGCAAATTTTAGCCCTGCTGTGGGGATCTACATAGCACAGGAAGAGCGGGAATTCTGGAGATTTTCTTTTTTCACCAAAAGTGTCTGTTTACACCCACGTGTGGATGGGGACGTAGGTGCTGTTACTGGATCTGCATTCTCTGGCTTTAAATGAATTTTGGACTTCACCATAGCCTTAGCCTGGGCTGAACTGGGATAAAGCAATAATAAACTCAGGCCTCTGTAGTGCTTGATTAGTTTTCAAAATGGGCCATCAGCATTGCTGGGCTTCAGAACTTCAAGCTCTGCTCTTTGCTCCTTGAATGGAATTATCTTTTTCATTCTGTTTTCTTTTTCCCAGAAAGGATGGAGAATGATGTTTTCTGTACAAATCTCTTTCCTTTTTATTTGTCGTTCTATCGAAAGAGCTTTGTACAAGCTGACTTTCCACTTCCTGAGCTGCCGCTGTTGGTGCTGCGTCTCCTGGACCCCACTGCCAGCGGCAGCAGCAGCCTGCCCAAGACCAGTAACCACTAGCATCTTTTGGAACCCCAGGCCTCTGTTTTAACACGTTTTATTTTGTGGGAGAATGTATGTGACCCTGGTGGGAATTTTTAATTTACATGGATGCCTTATGATGATTGTCAAATTAAACTAAGCTTTGTGACAAGTTCAGCCTGTTGGGTGTTTTTCAGCGTCCCCCCTGTAGACGTGTGGAAGAGCCAACTTGGTACGTTATCCTTTTCTGGAGCGCAGCATAGAGGGAGATTGGAAGCTATTTAAAAGCTGCACAGCAAGAAGCTGGAGAGGTGGCAAAAGCAAATAATCGAAAGTAAATATTGTCTGTTGTTACTACAGATGAGCTGCGTGTTTGCGTATACATGCCTCAGAGCAGGGAAGTGCTGGCTGACCCTGACAGACTATTTGCTGATTAAAGAACAGGAGACACTAAGTTAGTGTCCCTGCTCGCTCCCTGTGAGATCCTATTTTCATAAGATTTGTTCTCTGAAACGCAAGATTTGTTTGAAATTATTCCATGCATTGTCCTTCAGGTGCTTTTTCTCCTCCTGCAAGCAAGGAGTGTGTTTTTATTTTAAAGAGAGAAAAAACTGGCAGCAAGTCTGTGGAGATAAGCCTCCCCTTTGTTGACAGAAAATAAATCAATGCTTCAGGCTACTTTCTGTCTTCGTTTGCGGTAGACTTCACATCGACAGGCAAATTTGACTGAGATTATATAGAAACTATTTATTTGCCTTATCTTTGGTGCGTCCATTTCTGATCTGTTAAAATAAGATTAGGGCAGCGAATCGGTTTTATTTAGGCAGACGCCAAGAGATAGGGTTATCTTATCTTGAAATGAAGGCTATTACTTTATTTCATTGCAGCCTTGAGCAGGGCAACATGGGATCTAGAAGTATCACTTGTGAAAAAAATCTGAAGAGCCAAACCCTTTAATAAAATGGAATATTTCTAAATATTTTAGCATCTCATCACCACAATTGTTAATACATTAAGTGTAATTTTTGTTAGCTACACCTATTACTCTAAGCTTGTATCAGTAATTTTGCTGTCATGATCCATTGAAACCTCCTAACCGTGCAGTCCATTAACCAAGAACAATTCTAGCGAGCATTCCAAATACTCTGATTTAACCACAATTTTTTCACGTTCTTGAACTGCAGTGACCTTGGTCATTGCCTGTTTTGGATCACACAGGACCATCTATACAGCTGTGCTAGGCACGTGTACTGCACAATTCACTGAGGTCAGGTACACTCTTGCAGTCTGTTTTCCCTGTTTGTGTTTGCCCAAAGATAAAAGATAATACAGCCAGCCCTTGTAAATCATGTGACACTTGTTTTCACCCTTTTTCCTATAGATTGATAGAAGCTTAAAGTCGTTATGACCACAATATCAGGCTTTGTGTATAAAAGAAACAGCAGTTAAAATCAGTGTGAGATTTATCAAGCCACTATCCCCCGAGACACAGAATTACTTTGCTGTTGAGAGGATGCAATTTAAATGATGCTGAATTTGTTGGAGCCCCAGGTAAGTTGTTTTAGCTTTTGAATACAAGCATTCCAAAACCTGCCTGCCTAATTTCTAGTTTGGATTTGTCTAGTTTCAGCCTCTGGCTGTCAAAGCTACTGTGAAACATAAACTGCTTATTGTTACTAACCTCTTTCCCAGGTAAGTACCTCCTAATTCTCAAAGCAAACAAAGTTGTTTGGTCTCTGCAGCAAGGTGTGTCTTCCACACTTGGTGTATCGCTTTAGCTCTGGCGTGGAGCTTGGTGTTTCAGCATCCCTTTAAGTGGAAATTGCACACTGTTTCTCAAAAATGACCTCAGGTGATCCTGTAGATTCCACACCAATTTGAAAAGAATTTTTTACTAATATTGCGCATTTATCCTGTTTTTTATTAATTACAGTAGTAACTTGGGCACCAGTTAGAGCACGTCTTACATGGACACAGCAACCTTTTATAGTCAAAGGAGTGTAGAGAAAAGCTATTCCATACTCTGGAGGCGACTTTTCACTCTGGAGAGGGAGACTAGTTGATTGCATTACACAATTGAGCCTGGATCAACATTTCCTCTCACTGCTCCGCTGTGTTCACCTTCTGAACTGGAAAACTCAAATCTTACATGTCTGATTTGTTGTCAAAAGAATTGGGATTATGTTGTACATTATGTGCTCTGTGCCCCAGGAGGAAGATGTTCTAATATACTAGAGACAAGGGTCTCTCTAAAATTTAAGAAATGGCAGTAGCGGGTTTTGCAGATCATCAGACCCTTTTCCAGAAGCGTGCTTAATGAGAGGCAGGGTCTTAAGGAAGAGTGGGAGTGACAAGAAAGGGTAGGAGATGAGATATTCTTCAGGCTCTTATGATTTGTTAGAAAGTGTCACAGGGATTAAGCCATAATAACTGGTTGTCATTCCACGTGTATGACCTCAGGAGTATGACCTAGGGAAGCATCAGCTTTCTGCATTGTTTCAACTTTGGTGTCTTGTAGCACCTTGTTCTTGTGCACTGTGGTAGCCCCGGCATGGGAGTTTGGAGCTTGTGCTCTACTTCCAGGTATGCCTGAGGTAACGAGGGAGATCTTTGTCTAGTAGTGGGAGTCTCCCTCAGGACAAGCCACTCTGTCTTTCTGGAAGAAGACTGAGTCTGTATTCCAAGTAGCTGAGAAGAGCACTGCCATACCAGGCTGCCTCTGGCTGGCTGATGAAAACCATCAGAGACTTCTTCCGTACTGTCCTCTTCTGAGCACAAACCCCAAACACCCCCTCCAAATTCTCCCTTAAGCAAAATGACATTCAGTGCTGTTCTCTGACCTAGTTCTGACCACTGTCAGCCTCACGGACTGAGCCTGTGCCTTCGTAAGCCTCTGGTATTGGCATTCAAAGAATTATAAGAGCTCCCCTGTGCAATTTGAACAACTTTAGTGTGTCAGTTTGCAGAAACAAACATGCATGTTGGGCCCAACCATCATTACTCGATGACTTTTACCCATCTCCCTGTCCTTGAACCATCTGGAGTTGGAGATGAAAGCAAACAGGAGGTTGATGAAACCCAAAAAACTGGAAAATGATCATGAAAATATCAAATACTACTCTGTCAAAGGACATGGGAACAAGCTATTTGACTGGATGCAAATCCCTTTGGCTATTTAGATTTCCATACCAACTGGACCGGGCCTCTCAGTGTCCGCTTTCCTCTTTTACAAGGAAATCCAAAGCACCTGTGTGAAGTGCCCTGAGAAACAGACTGACAAATAGGCACGTGACTTTTTGTCTTAAAATACTCTTCAGGACTTACTGTCTAAATAGAAACTACTGTCTGTGTTTCTGTCTTCAGGAATAGTTCAATGCTGCGGGATTGCAAAGAGGCAATAGAGAAAATTCTCTGCTGCTTTTGTTAATAGAAAAAAACATTCCCAGCTGCATAATGGATGAATTTGCCCGTTTCCAGGTCTGCAGTGGGGCAAGGAAAGTGTGTCAGGTATCTTAGAGACCTGGATACTGTCCATCTCTTCACTTCCTCTGATAGCATCGTAAATAAATACTGTTACGTATTTGACTAATTCACTGTTGAAGGGCAGATCTATGATATTTACAGTTAAGACTCAATATTCATCCTGCTTTCTAGAATCTGTCCTTTAATGGAATTTATGCAGTTGTGGTCTGCGATTGCCATTTCCTAAAGAAAGCAGCAAGAGTGAAATCACACGGCTGAGAGCCTCCCTGTTCTTGAAACAGAGGCCTTTTTTTCCCTTTCCCTCCCCCAACAGCCCTCTGCTCTGTCAGCTCACTCGCAGCCTGCGCAGCTGCAGCCACAGACAAGAGGGGTCCTTATTCTCACCAACAGCCGTGTTCCCTTTGCTGCCAAACGTGGAAAGTCTTGTTTGTTGGTTACATTTGCTGTGTGCAGGGGAGAAGCCTTGTGTCTGGACAATGGGTGTAAGTGAGGGGCAGAGAACGTGTTTGTGGACAGATCCTGCAGACACCTGAGCATTTCCATTCTGCTGAGGCGGAGGTTTGAGGGCAGGGTTTCTGCTTTGGTTTCTGACACGAGTGAGTCAGACCGATGTTTTCTGTGGATCCTCCTCATTCAGACAACCTCTCTACCCAAGGACCAGGTGACACAACGCTTAGGCTCAAACCCACCATTATAGGTGAGTGTGAAAACCAGCTTTTTTAGTAAACATCACATCCTCTCACACTGGCTTAGCCTGCTTACTTGACCATGCTTTAACTTCCTGAGAAACACTAGCAAAAGGCCCAAACATGAAAAAGAAAGGGGCTTGCTTCAGCGTGAAGAGGGATATAAATCTGTTGGAACAGGTTCAGAGGAGAGCCACAAAGACGATCCAGGGGCCAGAGCACCTCTGCTATGAGGATAGGCTGAGGGAGCTGGGATTGTTCAGCCTGGAGAAGACTCCTCTGGGATAACTGCCTTCCAATACCTGAAGGGAGCCTAAACGAGGGCAGGAGAGGGACTTGTCATAAATGTCCAGTGATAGGACATAGGGAAATGTTTTTTAACTGAAGGAGCACAGCGAATGGGCTGCCAAGGGAGGTGGTGGAATCACTGTCCCTGGAGGTGTTCAAAAAAAGACTGGATGCCACACTTAGTGGCAGGGTTTAGCTGAGTGGTGGTGGTAGGTCATAGGCTGGACTCGATGATCTAAGAGGTCTTTTCCAGCCTTAATTATTCTATGATTCTGTGGATCTTAAGAAGCAGCTCTTCAGTACAAGGGTGGCAAGACTCTGGAATAGATGGCCAGGTGGGGTTGTGGCTGCCTCCTCCCTGCAGGTGTTCAAGGACGAGGCCTTGAGCAAACTGCTCTAGCTGAGGAGGGCTGCATTAGATGGTGTCTGAGGTCCCTTCCAACCTAAGCCATTCTGTGATTCACTCTACGCTTCCTCCCTTTGTCGTTGTATGTAGCAAGTCGGCCTTTTGTACGGTATTTTTGGCATTTCCTAGGCAGTAGCAGCTCTCAGGCTACGAGCAGCAGCACGTCCCCCCTTTTCCACTCCTGCGGGGCCGCCCCGCCAGCCCCGCTGCTGCCGGGCCGGGACCTCCAGGCGCGGGGCACGCTGGGACCGACCCCTGCCCTGATTGGTGGGGCGCGCTCCACGTGCCCGCATATCCCCTTCTCTCATTGGTCTCCGGCGCTGCCCGTCACCCGTGGGCGGGGCGCGGGTGCCCGGCGTTGCCATGGTAACGGCCGGGGCGGGCATGGCGGCGGGGCGCGCCCCGGGGTGAGGAGCGGTCGCGGCTGAGGAGGGGCCTTGTGGGCGAGGGTGGCTTTGTGGGGTGTGTGGGGTGAGCAGGGGGCCTGGCTGCGAGGGAAGGAGAGCTGCTGAGGGGGCCTTTGCGGCGCAGCAGGGCTCTGAGCGGGCTCCGGGAGGCTCGGGCTCTTCTGAGCCCCCCGGGGATGCTCTGGGGCGGTGACAGGAGCTGCAGCTGCCGTGGCCACGGTCAAGGGGCTCGGTGGAAAGAGCGAAAGGCTCGCTGCTCCCAAATAATTAAATACGTAAAAGGCGAGTGTCGGGAGGATGGAGCCGGGCTCTTCTCGATGGCGCTCAACGATAGGACAAGGTGTAACGGGTGTAAGCTGGAACGCAGGAGGTTCCACTTAAACAGGAGAAAAAACTTCTCTGCAGTGAGGGTGCCAGAGCCTGGCCCAGGCTGCCCAGAGAGGTGGTGGAGTCTCCTTCTTTAAAACCCGCCTGGACGAGTTCCTGTGGGACTTGGTCTGGGTGATCCTGCTCCCGCAATGGGGGGATTGGACTGGCTGACCTTTCGAGGTCCCTTCCAATCCCTAATATTCTGTGATTCTGTGATTCTCTTGCTTACTTGTTTCTCGCTTCCAGCTCCCCGGTAATGCTTGCTTCTGTTGTAGGTGGGTGCTCGGCAATAGAAAGCGGTGGAAGTAGCCGGGAAAGCTGCTGAGGATTGTGTTGAAAATGCTGGGAGAGAAAAAGCAATTAATGGTGAAAAGAGGCCTCTACACAGACCCCACGTTTCCAGCCAGTGATACCTCTATATTTTTTGATTACTGTACCCCGCTTGCCCAGTTCAGGGGTGAAATAACTTGGCTGAGACCTAAGGTGAGCTCTGAGGTATAAAAGACACTGATTTTAGCAGAACTGGACTTTAAGGTAAATGGTAAATTAGTATTAAGTAAACAGTAGCTCATATTGAATGACTGCTTCAGGGT
This sequence comes from Todus mexicanus, assembly GCA_013389965.1. Lineage (NCBI taxonomy): Eukaryota > Metazoa > Chordata > Aves > Coraciiformes > Todidae > Todus > Todus mexicanus. The sequence continues at coordinate 3,556 of WEIS01022060.1, read as the reverse complement.
GTTGTTATTATTTAGAATTACAGACGCAATAAAACCAGTGTATATCAGTGTCAACAATATACGAGTTACAGTTTTAAAGTCTGGATGCTTATTTGTAGGTTTGATTTAAATCCTGGTGTAGAACTTTTGAATTTCATGGCACCAGTAAAAGTTTAGGCATTTTATTATAAATATGTTTCCAATGTGCATACCACGTTAAAAAACAGCATTACGTCATTCCTACATTTTTCAATGTATTGTGGAACTGTCTTGAAAACAACTGGGGTTTAGAGGTTTTCAGAGGGATGTGGCTTTTTTTTTGGTATGATTTTTGATTTCTTTGATAACATGGAAGAAAACTTTCCCGAGGTTATAACTTACCATATGAGAAAGTCAGGTCCAATTAGGCATTTCAGATTTTGCATTGAAATTGCCTCTTTTGCTACCAAGTAATTCATTTTTACTTGCCCTAGGGAAGGTTTGTCTCAAACACTAATTTGGAGATGTGTCTAGCAAGGAGCTGATGAATCACGTTGTCTTTTGCTTGTTGGCGCTTCTGCCTCGGTTTCACCTGATGGTGACATTTGTGTACTGAAGTTCACGTGGGAAATAGATTTACCTGCCATAAAGTGCCTGGAAAAGAGCCACAAGGCAGTAATTTGTTATTGCTTGCTTAGAGTGTGAAAAGGAATTATTTTAGAGGTAAAAAAATTCCCTTTTTTTGTGAGAGATCTCTGGAGCACTGCTGTTCCCTGAAAACACAGACTTCCTTAGTATCATGCAGGATTTGGCTTTAACTCCCCTTCTTTTAATTTTAGGACATTTGTTCTACCCCTCGGTTATTTTCAAACAATCTGCAGGACGTGCAAGTGAAGCAAGGGATTTTGGGGGACTGTTGGTTCCTGTGTGCCTGTGTAGCTTTGCAGAAGAGTAAATACCTACTGAATAAGGTATATCTCATGTTTCGGAAGTTTCCTTCACCTAATTTACATTTGTACATTGTTCTTGAATCCCAGGTTTTGTTACGCTTAGTTTTACTGGTTTTGTTGTCATGTTTCTTTCTGTAATTATTACAAATAGTTGATATTCGGCATGTTTTAAATTGGTGGCGTTTACAAAGATTTTTCATTCTTTGTCTTGGTTTTGGCTTTTGCCACCTAGGTGATCCCCCCAGGTCAGCCCAGCTGGACGGATGAATCATATCAAGGCTGTTTCACCTGTCGAGTCTGGCAGTTTGGGCACTGGGTGGAAGTGACTATCGATGATCGCTTGCCGTGCCTTGGTGGAAAACTCTGCTTTTCCCAGTGTCAGACAGAGGATTTGTTTTGGCTTCCACTATTGGAAAAAGCTTATGCGAAGTAAGCGAAGACTGTTATTGAGGGAAGTAAATGGAGCTACAAGACTTGTGATCCTTCTGTGTCCTTATTTTATCTGACTACGTTGGGCATAGACATGCATATTATTCAATGTAAAGTACAACCCTGCCAGCATTCTCATACTGTATTTTGCTGTAGATCTGTGAGGTGTGTTTTGAGTTGCATATAAGGTAAGATAGTCGTAGGGACAGAATTATGATGAGAAGCAAGAGATGCAGTGAATTTTCAGGATTCAAACAGTGTTCATTAAGTCACTATCCACTGATCATCTAATTTACTGAAGGGAAATATTTTACTAGTGCAGCATTTGAGGAGACCTGAGGGCTTAACGAAAACCAGAAAGCATGCAAATATTTCTATGGAAAACACAAACATTACGTAAGTTTACAGTAGTTGAGGCTCTGGTTGTAGGAGCTTCACTGCTCTTTTGTTTAATTTGATAGTTTATTATTTTGAGAAGAAACAACCATGTTGTTAATGTGTTTGAAGACGGCAGCTGGTCTATGTTTTATGACACACCCATCAGCATGCTGCCCAGATGGACAAAACAATTTGGAGACAAAGTATGCTGTTGAGATAGACAGCAAATGTCCAAAAGAATGTGGACAAAACATTGTGTGGTTGTCAGCAGAGGGCAGAAAAACGCTTTTAAAGTATGAATTAATTTATTCAGCTGTAGAGCAGAGGTTGCAAAGCAGCAATGGCAAGTTAAAGCTTGTCTGTAGGTTTGGAAGGTAATATTCTTTGTTTTCTGTAGAGATCTTGTCTTATCCTATTATAGTCTTGATTTCTTTTGCTATTTGCATCTGCTGCACCAGCTAGGGTGGTCCGTTGATTTACTTAAATTGTTGAAGCAAATGCTTTGTTGGTTGTTTGTGCAGAGAGAACAAAGAATAACTGAAGAAGAGGAGGAAGAAATGTTATTTATTTATACAGAATGCAGTTAGTATATCACAAAACATGTGGTGCATGGATAATAAGGTATAAATTATTAGCACTAGACTGGAGCAGTTTTGATATAGGATGGAATGAACTGTAATAAGCTTCCCATCAAGCACTGGAATGTCTGATGGCTTACATGTTCTGTAGATGGTGTGTCCTGTATAAATAAACTAGGATGTGCTTTCTCTTGTCTACTTCGGGATATGAGGTGGGGTACAGTCATGAATGTGATATAGGATGAGGTTGAAAGTACGTAAGAAACATTTTTCTTTAGTTCTACTGTTTGTAGAAACTTCTTTTTTTAATTTTTTTCTTTTTTAAAAAAAATTCATAGAGTGCATGGCTCTTATGAACAGTTGTGGGCAGGACAGGTGGCAGATGCTTTGGTTGATCTGACTGGAGGAATTGCTGAAAGATGGACCCTGAAAGGCCCTGGAAGAAACGTGGAGAAAGAGAAGACTGGCATGGTTTTGGAGAAAGCAGTGTTCAGAAGATTAATGAATCTGAAAGAACAATGTGTAATAAGCTGCTCAGTCCTCAATTCCAGAGAAGGTAATAGTGAAGTTCCAGACATTTTTGAAGTAAATGTCTCTATCTAACAGGGTTCAGAGCACAAGGCAGCCAGCAAATGAATAGCGCCGATTCTGGTACCAAGTGAGTTTCATGGTGCAATTTTATATAATCTTGAATAAATAAAGATTTAAGGATGTTACTAAGTACAGGATGGAGGGTGCTTTTGAAGAGTGCTTTTTATATTAAATGCTAGTATGGTCAGTTCTGAAAAACAAACACACGTCCCCTACCTCTCAAAAAAGCACCTGAAAAACAACATTTAAAACCCCAATGAGTTCCAGCACTAAGAATTTGTAGATCAAGTACTGAGTTAATACACTTTAAAGTTTTAGTTTATTTCTATATGGTCACAGCTAAGGTGAACTGTTTGGGAGTTTTTCATGCTGTTTTATACTGATTTAAAAAAATTTATCTCAAAATTGCTGCCTTTCATAGGATAGTTGAATGTCATTCATTTTAAAGTGTGGAGAAAGTTCTTTTGTGTACTTTCAAATGCATTTGTGGTTTGTTTCTTTTTCTTCAGGTGCAAGTGAACTAGGAGAATTTCATGCCTTTATTGTGATAGACACGCTGGATCTGTCTGAAGTGTCAGGCAAGGAAATCTTCCTACTACGAATAAGAAATCCTTGGGGGAGGCGATGCTGGAGAGGTCCCTGGTGTGAGGGGTGAGTAAGTTTATTTTCAGT
>WEIS01022055.1:47130-59888 GCA_013389965.1 Todus mexicanus | reverse complement strand
CCCTGAATCCCTAAACGTAGACATCAATATACACTGCTGTAGGAGCAGTGCTGGCAGCCAGAGGGAAAGGAGGCAAAGGGTGTAGGATGGGAGGAAAAAATTATGACCAAGTCAGAGAGCTGTGTTTTTTCTTTCCATCACTACACTTTATTTTGATGAAGTGATTGTGTGGGTGAAGACTACACTGGTAGTTGTGTGTGTCTGAACTATGACATTCATAACTTGTTTGCTCTTTTTCTCTCTCTGTAAGTGGAGAGGAGAGCATTTATAAAATAACTAGCATAGTGCAAATATTTTTACTGAACAAAAAGGTTAGGAGTTCAAAAACTAATGAGGAACCAGAGTCTTTCTCCACTGCAAGCTCTTGTTTGCTCAGCTGTAGAGTGAGCAGGCTCTGCTGCCATTTATGGTACCTCCTTAACAGCTACAAACTGACCAAGAAATAACGGGGAAATGGTAAAAATAATGTCTCATAGTGTAAGATTTCACTTGGCTGAACTTTGGTATCTCTAGAAACGAGCTGTTCTCTGAATACCACAGATAAAGAATGGCTTTTGGGGTTACGTGATTATAGGCTGTAGTGCTGTGCAATTTATTAAATGGCCTAACGATGGCTGTTTGTGCACAAAGGGGAATAGCTTGAAGTCATTGTTATCAAACCTTAATTAATGGAGTAACATATGTGCAGGTGGTTTTGTCTATAGGAACTCAGCCTTCCTTGTGCTTTCAGGCAAACGCGAATATGTTCTGACATAACAAGAATAACTTTTTATCCAATGGACAATGTTTAGAAGTGCCCTGTGATACTTCATTGTGCTCAATTCCTCCAGAGTCATTAGCAATTTATTCCTTGCTTCTTCATCAGTCAGGAGCAGTGGGGAGGAAAAACTCTGGGGATGACATACCCTGCATGAGGGTACAGGGAGCATTTACATTTCAATGCATGACTTAAAACCATGAAGACGAGATTTATTATTTACTAGTTACAGTCCTGCTCTGAGGAAATCTAGCAGAGCCCCTTATCAAAGATACTTGGTTTGATGGAGTGTAGTTGTATCAATTGGTTTAAAGACCTGTACTTTTTCCAGGCTGCCAGCCAACGCAGTGCTTAGCAGATGCATCTATTATAACTTGGCCTTGATTTGTGTTTGTTTCACCAGTGTTTTACGTCCAGTGGATGCTTGTGGTCTAACCTTCAGCTGGATGTATTGCTCATCCTCAGGGCTGACTTTCTTATTTATAAGTCTAATGCTTTCCCCACCCCTCAGTGTGTCTAGTCTCTAAGAGCATAAGTCAGGGTTGAAGGAACTGGTGTGAAGCGATTCCTGTTCAGGTCTAGAAGGCATCTGGGACCAGTCTACATATGCTGCATTTGGCAGGAGGCACTTAAGGTAGCAGCATGGAGTGGGTGATGATTTGCAGACCAGTTCTTGTGGCCACAACACGCTCCCCGCTGCCTCTCAGCTGGGGACGCGCATGCAACTGCCCCATTGCCTGTGTCCTTCGCAGGAATGGAAAGTCTGCCTTGGAGAGACCTCAGGAACTGGCTGCTCCTTGCATATGTTATCTTGGTGGGCTGGTTTTGCCCTGATGGCTGTAGCACGTGTACCGTTGCTACAGCTTTTCAACAACAAAAAAAATCCTATCTCACCCTCCTAATTTTTTTTTTTTTTTAAACAGCTGCACCGTTCTTAATGGGGGGAAGGAGGGGAAACCTCACCTCGAGGAGATGCCTAGTATGGAAAATCTCTGTCCATGTTCTAAGCTACACATAAGCTGTATGGTAGAAAGTGTTGTGCAGTGGTCCTGTACTGCTGTGGGACTTTCCACTGTCTCTGATCTAGTGGCTGCATACATCAGATGTTCTGAACAGCCCGTAAAGCTTAGATCTCCTTTTGATCCCCAACCGTGAAGAGCAGTGGGGATTCATGGGCAGTTTATCTGTTTCTACAAGGCTATCTCAGATCATATATGTCAAACAGTGTACACTGGATTTGTGATCAGTGTGCAAATTTTGACCTTTGTATCTTTTGAATTTTACTAGGATTCAGTTTGTTTTGTCTTCAAAGAGAATTTACTTCTGTTCATGTCTGTTATTTCTTTGTAGATGGTTTGCGGGTGATGTGCAAGTGCCTCAAGTTTCTCCTACAAAATGTGTTCCACAAATCCAGCAAATTGGGTTACCTTTGATGATGAGCCTCTCTTCCAGTCACCTCAGAAATCAGTTGATAATCAGAGTAGTTGTAAAGCAAATGGCCTTAAACTCAATCTGCCTAGTGTGCATGAGTCTTCAAGTAGGTCATCTTCTGCAGGCAACACTCCAGTCTCATCTCCTGTAGTTGACTTCTACCTAAGTCCTGGACCCCCCAGCAACTCTCCACTTACTACCCCTACGAGAGACTACCCAGGAAGTCCGTGCATCCCAAAGCCTGGGATTCACATCCTTTATCCCATCCCTGAACGGCCATCAAACATTAACCTTCTTCCCTCACCTGGGGCTTGCTCATCCCTGATCTCGCAGAAGTCAAGCAGCCCTCCTTTGAACGCCTCACCTAATGACCATCCAGTTAAGACTTTGGTCTCCAAATCAACAGACAGAGAAAGCCCTAATCCACCAGGAAGCTGTGAGGAGTTAGGAGAGTTGTCATCGGCACCAGAGTGCTTCCCGTACTTCCAGGATGACTGTGGGTTTTCCAGTCCTTTTTGGAAGGAAGGATACTCACTCAGCACTTCACCGGCTAATATTAGCATGCACAGGAAAGAGAAAGCACTCGACAGAAACGTCTATCATCCTAAAGACAAAGAAACTTGCCATGATCAGAAAAGCCTTAACCAGGGTTCCTTCAGCTATATCTGCGAGAGACTTGAACACCTGCAAGCTGATAGCTGTGACGCTGTGGGAAGCCCGCCGGTCTCCAGCACTCACGCATGGCACAAGTTCTCCTCCACGATCCCACGCACCCTCTTCAGGAGCCGGAAAGCAGATGGGTGGCCTTTCATGCTGAGGATTCCCGAAAAGAAGAACGTGATGTCATCTCGGCAATGGGGCCCTATTTACCTTAGTGTCCTGTCCGGAGGTGTATTGCAGATGTATTATGAAAAGGGCCTGGAGAAACCTTTCAAGGAGTTCCAGCTGCAGCCACACTGTAAGCTGTCTGAACCCAAATTAGAGAGCTATAACGTCTCAGGAAAAATCCATACTGTGAAGATCGAGTGCGTGTCTTACACAGAGAAAAGGAGGTATCATACCAAAGTAGAAGTGGTCCATGAGCCGGAGGTTGAGCAGATGTTAAAGCTAGGCACTACGGATTATAATGACTTCGCCGATTTCCTTGTAACGGTCGAAGAAGAGCTTATGAAACTTCCTACCATTTCCAGACAAAAAAGGATTTATGAGGAGCAAGAAATGACTCTGGAAATAGTGGATAACTTTTGGGGGAAAGTCACTAAGGCAGAAGGAAAACTCGTAGAAAGTGCTGTCATCACGCATGTTTACTGCTTGTGTTTTGTGAATGGAAGTGCCGACTGCTTTCTAACCCTGAATGACTTGGAGCTCCAGAAGAGGGATGAGCGTTACTTTGAGAAGGAGGAGGAGAAGAAATGGATCAGTATTCTCGATTACCATTTCCATAACTGTGTCAAAGTGCAGGAGTTTGAGCAATCCCGAATTATTAAGTTTACGCCCCCAGATGCCTGTAGGCTGGAACTGATGCGCTTCAGGACACAGTATAATGGGCAAGACCTTCCCTTTTCTGTGAAGGCCGCAGTAGTGGTTCAGGGGGCGTACATTGAACTTCAGGCTTTTATAATCATGTCTTCAACAGCCCCCATCCCAACGCGTTTACCCTCTGTGAAATACTGTGAAAATGTTATGATACACTTTCCTGTTCCTACACAGTGGGTCAAAGCATTTTGGACCATGAACCTCCAAAGGCAGAAGTCCCTAAAAGCAAAAATGAACAGGAGAGCATGCCTTGGTGCTTTACATGAGGTGGAATCTGATCCCGTAATACATGTCTCGATTGGAACAGCAAAATACGAGAGTGCCTACAGGGCTGTTGTGTGGAAGATAGACAGGCTTCCAGATAAAAACTCAAGTAAATAATTTGTGCTATCAAATGATGGGCGGGGTTTCGTGAGTAACTTTTTAGGAAAAAGAGAATATAGCCTTATTTATCTATCTATCTATCTATCGATCGATCGATCTATTTATTTATTTATTTATTTGATGGAGGCAGAAAGAGGGAAGGGTTTACACTTCACATATACGAGCTTGGCAATGGTGAGATGTAAGCAAATGCCAGTAGGTAAAATGATTTTCCCACTCAGTATCACACAGTTAATAGCAAAGGTGGTGTTGTCACTGTTGGGTCTTGGATTTCTACCATCATTTAAGAAACAGTAGGTATGATGCATAACTAGAAGGTACTGTGGTCAAACCTGCTGTAGAAGTTGACCGTGCTTTTGCAAAAGCTAATATTGCCTACCTCTTTTATGGGTTTGTGCATTGAGATTGTATGTTCATGACAATAACTGCACTGGCAAAAACCACCTCCTACTTTATTCTCATTCTTCTCTTGTGGTAGTACTGCACTAAAGACTTGCAGCAATAAAACTAGATAAATTTATAGTCGTGCATGTGGACGTTGTAAATTTCTCACAAAATAAAATAGTTAATTCACTTTAGTTTATGAAAAAAATCATGACTTTTTAGAGGAGGGAAATATAAATATATGACTTTAAAGTTCCAATTTTTAGTCATGTTACCAGATTAATAGCCCTATATAGCACTTCTTTTTAAAAGCATACAAATTCTTGAGGAATACAGCATTCAATTTCTGTAGAGTGAAGGCATTTGATCCATTGCTTGGATATGTATTATGTGTATGAGGTGTTTGGATCTGTAAGACATCTCTTAGAGCAGTTTGCCTAAAATATCTGTAAAATCTCTGCTTTTAAGAAGGGGTTAAGTGTGCAGTATTAACAAATGGATTGGCCTAGTCTTGAAGTATACTAATGGTTTGGACTAACTATCTCTTTAAAAGGTCCAGAGAAGATTTAATCTTAAATCCTGATTTCAGGTATGCTTGTAGTAAGTTGACATACCCACTCCCAGGTTCTGACAGGTTCTAGATGTGTGTGCAGGTGTGAGTTAAGATTCAAAACTATAAAAAAAAAGGTAAAAAAAAGAGTAAAGGCGAAAAACCTCCTGAGGGTATTTCCCCCCCTATTTTTTAACTAATTTTAAAGTATAATTAATATGACCTGTTCTTTATGTAATTATGACTTTTATTTACTTATTTTATTTTATTACAGTTTGGTATTTGAATTCTGATTGATATTTCAGTGACAGAAATGAAAAGGGAATATTATCCTGAGCTTATACAAGAACTAGATTGCTTTTGGTATTAAAACAGTAGTTGAAAGCATCCTACATCAACAAGCTAATGTGGCAGTTGTGCGAGTATGAGTTATCACGTGGCTACTGGCAGACAAGAGATAGTAGTTTTACTAGTGATGCTGCATGGAAATACTGGTCCCTTTTGTGTGCAGACTGGGTCTTGCTTAGGCAATGAGGTCTCTCAGACCTCGAGCAATTCTGCCTTTCATTTCTACTTACGCCCCCTGGGGCAGGAACAGCACCAGCGTTGCTGGGGTCAGGTTCAGAAATGATGTCATTTTAACGCCATCTGTTTTCCCCCTTCTTTTGCTTTGGAAGAAACTGGTCAGCTTGAACTGTAATGATACATGGCTAATGCCATGTAGTTCTTTGGAATTGGCTGAGCCCTCCCTTTTACATGCTGCTTGTTCCCTGGGTATCTCATGCTCTGCTCGGAGAGGATGTTGGTGTCTGCCAAGCAATGGGCAGCGGGAGAACAGAGGAGATGCAGCATTGACATGGGCTAACACAAACCAGGGAGCCAAGCCGGAATTAATGGTGGGGGGAGGGAGAAGTCAGAGGGAGGGAGGACAACGGGGCGCAGTAAGGGAGGGACTGGGGAGGCTGGAAAATGGACAGAGCAGGAGAGGATTTGATGGAGAGATGTAGAACTAATAGGCAGAAGAAGATTCTTCAGGTCTTTGAAATCTCTAGGTCTTGCGCTTCAGGCTTCAAGGATTTGCACCATGCTGCTGTGACCGGTGTGTTTTCCGAAGGCTTACGGGACTTACTGTTTGTGTAGCTTTTAATATTCTTTGCTGTTTAATGTAGGCTTGATTTGCAAAATCCAGTCAGCAATTTAGTCAGGTAATTTTAAAAGAAGATTATAAGTCTTCCAAAGTCTTTAGTTCTCTGCAGTTCACTCACCTTAAGATTCAATGTGCACAACTAACTTCAGATTTATGTTATTTGAAAAGTAAGAACTGGGTTTTTGCAGCATTCTACAGCTTTACATTATTTTCTACTGGCAGCTTAAACTTTTGACATTTGAATAATTCCTCTGTCTGAGATCTTCAGAATCACTTGTATCCCTGAAATGTTCATACATTTGAAAAAATACTCTTGGTAGTCATACTGCCAGGTCAAATTTTAAACCTCTCTATCAAGTATTCTGTATACAGTTAAGAGTTTAAAAATAGCGTTGTCCCACGGTGTGCCAAAAATCTGGAAGCAAACTAATAGAAATACGTAAACTTTCATAATACAAATATGCAGGGCTTCTTAAAAAAAAGAAAAAATGGAAAAAGGAAAGGTTGCCTACAGTTTTATTGTGGTTTCACTTATAGACATCAAAATATGTTAGTATCCACTAGATTCTTCCAAAGTAGTCTACACTTCCTTGGAAGAGTGCTAGCTGAGCAAAATTGATGTGAGCTGAGAGATATCCCAGATCTTGAAAAAGCTGCGTGTGCTTATTTAGATCTATAAATGGAGAGTTTGGAGCCAGTGTTAGCATTACTTGAAAAGAAAACCATAACACATTAAAAAGACTTTAAGGGTTGATCCAGTGAGATTTTTGCAAATTGAGTCTACGTTCGTGAAATCGGGGCATTATATAAGGAAATGTAGAACATGTTACAATTTCAGCACAGCACTGGGGCCAGTGTTTGCACTGGAGAAGCTGTGTCGCCCTGAGAGCTGGGGAGAGACTAGACTTCAAAACACTGTAGTTTTATGTCTTGCTAGATAAATTTGTGCCCTGTGGTGTTTCCTGTTAGGATACCTCCATCCTTGGGTCATTGAGTAAAGCAAAAAAATTCTCCAGCAGATTATATCTCCTTCTGCATCATGAGCTGCACTGAGGACACAGTGATTAAGCAACACAGAGAAATGGAGCCAGGGGAGCTTGTGGCTGCTGGCACCCCTGCTACTGCCTTTTAGCATCTGAGCTAAAGTGAGTCCCGTGTGGGAGGTGATGTGGTTCCCAGCAACCTTCAGCTGCTGCTTTTCTTATTTTCTAAACTGCCTCAATGGAAACTCAGAGCCATGACTTTGTCAAGTGTGCTTCATCCCTGTCCAGCTACCTCCTTCTGGCACCAGCACCATTGCAAACTGCTCCTTGCTGGTGGTACCTTCCCACTCCCCTATTTCCTATGCATTTCTCCTAAAAGGTTGGATAAAGACACCCATTTAGGCATAGCTACAGGAGCTGTTAACTTCTAACAATCCTAATGTAAACGTGTTGTTAGTTATTGTTTATGTTTTCACTTTCAAAATAAGATTTTTAGAACTGGACCTGTTTTGGCAAAAATAGAGTTAATACTTAAATATCCAGCACATTTTTTTTTCTTTTGGCCTAAATTGCTTGGCTTCGTGAGCCCTTCTCAAGTCAAGGTTGCCTGAATATCAGTCATAGAGGTGAATAAGGACTATGTAAGTGTGAGCAGATGCAGCAAAGTTAGATTATTAATTGTTTGTGACGTGCTATCTGCATGCTAAATGACAATTTGAATTGAGTTTCATGGTTATACCGATATTTTTGTTTGTTTGTTTTGGCTTTCTTGTTGTTATTCTTCTGAGAAAGAGAGTGAGAATTTGAAACAGTTTTAAGAAATAAGAGCCAGATTTTCAGATGTAAAACTTTGGTCTCTCAATTCACAAAAGTCTTAGCAAGTTGCGTAGACACCTAAACTGCAGAGTTTTGTCTCTTCAGTTAGCTAGTAAAACCTCAGGTATCTCCTCAAATTATTTAGTTGCTTTTCAGGAGTGATGTGATTTCATCAGTCCAGGTGATCATGTCTCCATGATTCCTGATGGACAACATTTTGGATAGCTGGGCCTGCATTTGAGTATGATGTCTTAGCTTGGCGTACAGACTTACACTGTGCCTCTCCAACCCACTTGTCTTTCCAGACCACTATCTTTTCTCCTCTTCTGGCCAATATCGTGCTTTTTAAGCATTACGAATTCTTTTGCAAACTGATCTCTTTTTTCTCCTAACTCCAGCGTAATACAAGGCCTAGGAAGCAGTAGTTTCACAGAGCAGAGATGACAAAGACTGGCCAGTTTTGAATGAAAACTAAGGCAGTGCTCACAGTTTTCTAAAGCATTGGTTGATCACTTTGTTGTCTGACAGCCAATGGGAAAAAGTTGCTTCATGCTTCTACCACAGCCCAGAGGTGGGCAGAAGAGGTTCTCCACAAATGAAGTGGTGAGTAGCTCCTCTTGACAATGATGTTGGTACAGGGCATGGGGTTGGCAGGGGGGAACGTTGTGTTTTCGGAATAGGCAAAATGGTCCAATGGAGACTGCTCCAGAGGACCCAGGGCAGTAGCCTTATCCAGCTCCCAAAACTGTCTTCTCTGTTTTTTTCAGGCTACCACCTAGGGGAAAGGAAGTACCCCAGAACTCATTGGCTGCTAAACCCGAAACCACCTCATGGGTGTGGATTAGCTGGAATATAAGCCCAAAGATTTTTTTTAAGGGTTTGGTGGTACTGAATCATGACTGTGCCACATCTAACAGAGGAGCCTTTAGCATCAAATCAAGAGGAACAACCCGTTTCATTTATGCCTGGACTCAAATGGTCATATGTCATCCAGCATTTATCATCAGATACCTGCTGAGGAAAATTTCAAGCAGTGGCTATTTCTGGATTCCCTTTCTTGGAAGACAAAATAATTTTCCTGACAATTCCCATTGCTATTTGTTTCTACACAGGCCTCCCTCCCACAACAGGAAGATGCTGAATTTGATCTCCAAAAGCCCTTAGATCTACTCCATTTTCCTTCTACCACCAATGGACTGCAAACAAGATGCTACTTCTCTTCAACAAACCTATTATCCTCAGATCCTTGGTCAACCATAGCCCTGGAAGCAGAGTGCACTGCTTTCCTGGCCAAGACATGCCATGCCATCTTAGTGTTCCAACCCCTGTTGTTTCTTCTGGGACACTTTACTTGTGGATGGCATCGTGCATTCTATGCATCCCAACCCAGCAAACAGCCCAAAGATCAGGTCAGGTAAGCGTGTTGCCAAGCTGCATCCTTGCACCACCACAGGAGAGTGCAGCACATCCTGGGAGCCAAGAGGAGCACAGCTCAGGTGGATCATGGTGCCAGAGATGGTATGGCTCTGGAACAGGGTGCTTCTTATGGCCTCCTTCACTGCTGGTGCTGCTGTCGCCACAGCTGTTGCTGGGGTGTTGCTGTATTCAAGGATAGAGAGGCCCACCTCAACAGGAGCTTATTCCACTGTGTCTAGACGGTCTGGAAGAGGGGCTGTGGGCGAAGAAGGTGAGTGCAGAAGAAGTGGATTTGGACACAGCAAGAGAGATTGTGGACAAGACCCACAGCACCGAAGTATACATATCTGCTTGCCACTGTGTACACGAGTGATGAAGCGCCATCTTCTCGCCACACTTGCTTAGTCTTCTTCCAACCTCCTTCTTGAGGTGTCAGGTGGCTGTAACACTTGTTCCTGACTCTGTTCCCTCCTCTATTTCAATAATAAAGTCCCAAATATTATCGTTTTACCTGTCTGTGTATTGCCTTATTGTCCTGAGATGAGCCACACACTGTGTATGGTCATGGGCCATGGTTTGGGTGGTGGCTGTCATTTTTTAAGTGTGTGGGGTTGTAAAGCATTGTGCCTTGTCTGGTGCGGCAGATGGGTTGCTGTCTGCAAGGAGGAGTGAAGCTTTTCTATCCAATCTCTCCAGCCTGTACTGGAGCTTAGCTCCAGTTTGGTTTCTTTAAACACGCCTGGGAGACTTAATTGTCAGTGTGCGATACTCTCCCATGGTTCAGGATTGTAGCTGGTGTGTATATAGTGTTATTTTCTGAAATCTAGTTAAGGTTTTCTCTGAACATTGCAAGTAGTTTTGTAAATAAGCAGTATTTAGGATAAGGATGGAATGGGATGTACTGCTGGATGCAAGCCTTCAGGAAATGCTTGTAAATCAGCCAATGACATGCCCCTTGTCCAAAGTGGTGGTTGTAAATTCTGCTGTGTGCATGCCTTTGGGGTCAACTGAACAGCAAAAGGAACCCTTGCAGTCAGCAAGCAGCCTTCTAAGCTACTGATTATTGTTATTATTAAACATGGCAAAAAGGAGGAGGGAGGAAAAGAGTTGCAGACCTCCCCACATGAAGTTTGGAGGCTGATAATCCAAAAGATGCTTCCTATTCTTTTCTCCTCTTTCCTCACCTTTTCTTCCAGGCAGTCGTGTTTTAACTGAGCTGTTGAGTCTAAGAGCAAGGAAGGGGAAGGGAAATGATCGTACAATCATAAAACACCAGGTTGGAAGGGACCTCAAAGATCATCTGGTCCAAACTTTCTTGGGAAAAGCACAGTCTGGATAAGATGGCCCAGCACCCTCTGCAGCTTAAATTTATTAATTATACTATTATTAAGTAGTCAAAAGGAAAACAAATTCTTAAATGTTTTAGTTTGATTAAGACAAGCGTGAATTCCATGCTCTTTAAGCCTTGTTTTTTGGGGAGCCATTGACTTTACACTAGACTTGGAATGAAATCTGGAGGATGGTTTATTGAATTCCACTTTGTGCTGCTGAAGTCAGAGACATGTGTGGCAGAACTCCGCCAATCAAACTACTCAAACATAAATTATCTGCTGAAATCAGAACTGGCTTGGGCAGGCTGTATGGAAAATCTGCAGCACAGACCAGAGGATGTCCCCAGCCCAAAGCTCCCAGGAGCAATGGAGATACAACTTTTAAAATTTATTTTTGCCTTACGAAATGCCCGTGAGCCTGTGGATGTGGAGTGTTACAGCATTTTTTTTTCCATGAGATGGATAAAGCTCAGTGTATGTTAATTCTGTCTTCAGTATTTTGTTCATTCTGACACGAAATTGATTCCTGCCACCAGAGAAAGCTCATGCATAAGGAATGGCACATTTTGGCCTGAACTTCAAGCTGCTGTTCAGTGTAATGGATGAAATACAAATATACGCTGCCAGGCTTGCCCTTGACAAAATGCAGCCAATCCTTTCTCTTTTTCTTTTTTTTTTTTTCCTCCCTGCAGCCAAATGGGAGTTAGCTGTCTATGCTGATGCTTAAAATCCTGGAGAGGAGGAGAGATGCAGAATTACTACTTTTTGCCCTGAAGAATTTGGAGAGGCAGCTCTGATATAAAGGATTTTTTTCATTGTATTGTATTTAAGTACTTTCATGCACATGGTTTCTTTGGAAAGCAGGATTTCACCCTGGTGTTCACTATGCCAGGAGAAGGAGAAATGCTTTCCCGTCCCATTGCCACATGTAAGAAATGCTAAAGCAAGTGATCCCCAGGATCTAAGGCTGGATTGAAGTAATTTAGAATATGCTGTGTGCTTCATGACTCTGCTTTATAACATCACAATTACTTTAGTAATACTTCTGTTCAGAAAAAATAGGGTATGTTATTTTTCTATAACAAGCCAAGCTGGAAAGGGAGCCCTGGTAGCCCTTATCATGGCAGCTGCAATAGATCTTGTTTGAGCAGCACTCTGAGCTGTGCCTTTATCTTCCTGCCATAGACATACTGCAATAAATGATTTTACACAAGATGGCTGTAGTACTTGAAATAAACATTCCAGTAAAATCCCTGTGCAGCAGAGAGCTCTGGAAAGGGTTGCTGTTGGACACAGGGCAGCATCTCTGCCTTGGCTCAGCTGGGGCCTCCCAGATTTTTCTGTGAGAGTAAGAAATGTATTTTTAAGGGAAAACTGACATTCTTCCCTAATAGTCTATATTTAGCAACCAATCCCTAAGGTTGTAATACTATTCTCTCTATCAGAAGCTGGAAGGATGTCGTAAATCTTGTGTAAATTAATTTGTAAAACTGGAATAATTGTGAAAAGGGTGCTGAAGTAGACAAAAAATGAGCAAGGGGCCACCTTATGCCCAAGTAGCAAAAGATTATAGACAGTATAATCTTATATCACAACAACAGCACTGCATTAATAAAAGATAGAGCTGTGTTCTCTTCCTGGTGGATTAACCTTGCACTGCAAACAAAGAAAAGATAAGTAACTGATAGTGTGGTTTGTTTTGTTTTTCCTTTTTCAAGGTTCAGATCATCCACACAGCTTGTCTTACAAACTGGAACTCGGATCAGACCAGGAGATACCGTCTGACTGGTATCCATTTGCTACTGTCCAGTTCGTTGTTCACGGTACCTGTGCCTCAGGAACAGAAGTCAAGTCATTGGGCATAGAGAGCGACCTGCAGCCCCAGAAACATGTGGTTCAGAAAGCTTTGTACAATTGCCAGGTATTTTCAGGGCTATGTTTTCTGTATTTTCCTACTCTTCTTCCTCCCCACTCTTCCCCATGAATGTGCCTTGTATTATAAACATGCCTTGTATGTATTTGT
>WEIS01022055.1:20642-47037 GCA_013389965.1 Todus mexicanus | reverse complement strand
ATGATGCTGAAAAACAGAACTGCAAATGCAGCGTTGTTTTCCTGTGTTGAGCTATTTTTGGGAGCAGTGGTTTTGAGATACATTGGGTCTTGAAATGTTTTGCTTCTGTATGAAAGCTTTCATTCCTGCCATTGCTCTAGTTCACACTTTCAGTGCCCAACTATTTGCTAATTCTGCCTTTTTGTTTTGTTTTGTTTTCTAACTACAGGTTGAAATTGAAAAGAAGTGGATTAGGCTTGATGGAGAAGATCCAGATAAGGCTGGCAACTGCCTAATGCAGTAAAAGAGGACAGGAGGCACCATCGTAGGATATTAGTAGGCATCAATTTACATAGGAAATTTTATTATTAGAAGCAGCACAGTGGCCTAGTTTAGGATAAACATGGTCCTCAGAATTTTTTTTGCTTTTTTTTTTTTGGTGCTTTTAGGTCTCATTCTGCAATTCAGCACTTGTTTGACTGGCCTGCATTCAAGTAAACTTCCTGTCATGGGAATACTGGTATGAGTAAGGTGTTCCTTGTAAGGAGGTGCAGGATGTGGGCACTTAATTGACTGATTGTAATATATTTTTTTCCTCTTGTGTATCTATGACTTGGGAATGATCTCATACTCCATACTGAAACCTACTGGCACTACTCAAAGTGTTCATGACACTTGGATGTAGAGGATTGAGCAATAAATACTGCTGGAGTCCTTATGTGCAGGCTAGCATCTGTGTAAGGTCCAGGAGGACCAATTACAACGTTTAGTGGTGTTCAAAAGCTGAAGTTCCCCATGTTTCTGCTCCCCTTGATATATGTGAATAGAGTATTATTCTTGACAAGAGCCTCAATTAACGTATTGGAAACTGGATGATTTCATTGGTAAAATGGGAAAAGGTCCTCTGCAATAATATTCTCTCCAATAATATTTTTCTGTGGCCGCGAGGTCCCTGGCACTTTATAGCTTCAGTCAAAGTAATCTCTTGGGTAAAACCCCCCATATGGTAGATGTGACTGAAATTTCTGTGCCAGCATTAGACAAATCTTTTTCACTACTGCAGCAACTGAGACAAGGGGCAAATCCTTAGCAAGCATAGATCAGTTGAGGCCTGTTTAATTTGAAGCAGCTTTGAGAATTTACACCAGTGGAGGGTTTTCCCCACAAACTGAAGAAAGGGCTGGTTGCTGCCATTTGCCCTGGTTATCTTCTAGGATGCGAGTTTCAGATATTGGTTTGGAAGCTGCAGGAGCTGTTGCTTTGAGTAACTTTTAAGACAGTCTTTCCATGCATGGGAAGATGCTACTGGCTCTTAGAGGTGGTTTCTGTGGGAAACAATGCAGGAATGGACTATTGCGAGAGAAGTGAAGCTGTGGCATTTCACCAGGCAGCTTGAGCTACTAATCCCATATCAATGTGTTAACTGTGTTTTCAGCAAATTATTGGCATTTGGGGAAAGGTTTTAATGCTTCCCCTCAGCCATTCTCCCCTTTGCCATTTTCTGCAGGCTGTAATTCCATGTCTGAAAAAATCTGATAAAGTTAAAAAATGATCCTGATACTTTTTTTTCCAACTGCAGTTTTCCTAAAATTACACTTACTTCAAACTGAAATTAGTGGAGAACAAAAATATAGTAATGCACTAAGTCTCACTTTATATTTTGTCACAGCTTGTAAGCTGTTTATATGAACACTGTGTAAAAATACAGATAAATGTTATTCCCCAAAAGCAGAAATATGTGGGATATGCACTGAGAAAATTACCAGTCTGAGGAAACAGAAGGCCATAATATGAATCTAGTTTATCACAATAAACTTTTCCCCCCATTTGGAGGCTGAGAATGAAATGGGTAATAGATTCTATAGTAAGTCCTGAGGGCAGGTTTTTTATGGGCATTGCATTGCCAAAGCCCCAAATAGACTATTACAGTACTTTGGCTTCTCTATAAATCCTCTTTTATTAGCAGATTATATTATTATAAATCTAAGCAAGTGTTTGAGTGTAGTAGTGATCCAAATATGTCTCAGCTGTTGCATCCTCCACCCATGTTTTGACTTCAGAAGCCATTAGCACCTTCAAGTCATGTTTGGTTTGTTTTATTTGTATTTAATTTTAGTTTATATACTGCTCAGCTGAACTAAGGGGCACAGTGCATGCTAGGGCAAAGTGTTTATACTCAGCATGATGGCAGAGCTCTGCAGTTCACTGAAGTCCATGGTTATACTAGAACTACAATTTCTATTAACCTCTTTGCTCAGGAAGGTAGAGGAAGCAAAATACATAGTTGCAGATACCTACACTGATATTTTTCTGAGGCTGACTTGTTTTGATTGGCACTAATACAGCTAATTCAGAAAATCTGTTAGCAGTCATTATTGTCCAAAGCCTATCTTGCCCAGCTGGCTCCCATTTTTCTGTTTTTAAGGAGGAGGGACGGGCAGGCTGTTCTGGGACTTTCACCTTAGGCTCCTCATTTGCAGCGCTTATCTCTTGGGCATTCAGTGGTGTTAGGGGTCCTGCAGAAGCAACAGCTGCTTTTCTTCTGTCAGGTGTCTGCTGTATCTCAGGATGTGTTTAAGCAGCCCATGTAGCATTGACCCCTCAAGATATGAGCTATTGTTTTGAATGGCCTAAGTGATGAACAGCTGCATTACAAGTCATCTTTCCTGCTAGCGAGTCTGTGTTATATCTGGTATGGTGCAAAGGATCATTCATCCTTGCTGAATTTGTTAACATAAAAAGGTCAACCTACAGCTTTATCTATGTTGCAGACTCTTGGATTTCTATCTGAGGCCTGCAAGACTTGCCATTAACTATAATCAGAATTGGATCAGGATCAGAGGAATTTAATTCCACAGGAATATTGCCACACTGAAATAAAGTTACTCTGCTTAATGCATGGTTTTCAGTTTAAACCTGGCAATTAGTGCAGCGTAAGGCTGACAAATTACCCAGTTCAGTCTTAAACTGATGTTGGTAGGCCTTGCTGCCAGAATATTTAAAAATAGGCTGTAGTTTAATGAAATGAAGTTTGAGTTGTTTGACTCTTCTTCCTCCCCCCATGAAACTCAAGCTTCCTATTCTATTGCAACATACAAGGCAGAAATAACCTGGCTTCCTCTTTCTTCTGCATTGTCTGTTGGCCTTAAATATAACCTACTGAACAAGTATTCTTAATGTTTAAGATGCATTAGCTAACATTTTCTATGAGTGCTACAGCAGGTGACAGTGAGTATACACACTGACTTTGATTCTTTAGAAATGCAGGCTACAAGAAGCACGGCTGTAATTTTGGGAGGAGAACAGAGGTGAGAAACAGTTGCTGTTGTGATGCTCAGCGTCCAGCTAGCAGAAGGACTGGAGCTTTAAATAACCCATGAGGTATGTTGGCATTGTGTGAGGAGCCAGGTTTCACATGTATCTGATCTCTGCTTCCCACAGCTTGCGTCTGCAGTCACTGAAACACTCCCGACTGTTTGGGTCACTTAAGATACTGACACTTTGCTAACACGCTGATGATCTTCGCTAACATGCAGGGCAGTATTTAGATACTATCTGTGTTTTTCACAAAGGACCAGCAAGGTTTGGGATATTTTATATTTTAAACAGAAATCAATGAGAACAGCTATTTTTATAGTGTGTTTGTCTCATTTACAAGGTGTCCTACTTGCTGAAACCAGCAAACTTTATCTTTGTGTTCATCTTTCTCAAACTAATTGTATTAGTGTAGGTAACTGGTACTTGATGTAATTTTGGATTCAAACACCCATTGAAGTCAATGGAAGTCTTTTAACTGACAAAATGGGATCTGCATCAAAGTCTCTAAGAAAAAAGGAGAAGAAAAAAAAAGAAAGAAAGGAATACTGCTAATGGGCAGAAAAAAATACTGTAGAAGAGTTTTGATGATAGTAAGTAAGCAACCTGCGAGGCTTGTTTATTTCAGCCATAAAAGAGCACAAAAGAGAGGAAAAGAGGTGTTACTGGCTATCGAAGCTAAAGCTTTGCAGTGACGGGGAATGATGGTCTGGCTGCCCCTGTGTAGCAGCTCTTGAGACATGAGGATGATGGTGCACTCCATTGAACATGACTACAAGCCGCTCTCATCCTTGTGCTCCTTGCTTTTTTTCCCCTCCAGATTCCATATTATTTGTACTTTACATCTGAAAACATGTTTTCATGTGTTGCTTTTAGTTGCATTTATTTGACTTGATGGACTTCTCAGCTGCAGTATCAGTGTCCACACCTCCACATTACATTTGTCTTTTCGTTGACTAAAACCAGTAACAAACTGCTGCAGTTAGTAGTTCTTAGCTATATTTTGATAACTTTGAAGCAGTGCTGTTACTCTTAATGGAAAATACAATTTTAGTTGGGTCTTTTGTCAGTATAAACAGATCATGCTGATAATCTTGTAATAACATTTTGTAGATTGCATATTGATTAAAAAAATAAAGTTGTATTTCAAGTTAGCGGTTTCTTGTCTCCTCACCAGAAATTTATCAAGCTTTTTTTATGTTTACTATAATTAACTGGTTGATCTCGTATCATCAGGTATTGCAGTTTATTAGAAAGAGTAGTTCTACTCTGTGCCTGAGTGGGGGACATCAGTCCTGGTCTTAGATAAAGCTAGTTGCAGAAAGCTGAACAATACAGTATATTCCATTAATGATCATTTATGACAGACCCTTTTCCTGCTTGATTTGCGTAACAATAATAAGGCAAAGAATACCGTGTGTTTTCCTATTGAGTCCTTCCTCTGATCTCTCTAGGATATTTCAATATAACATAGAGACAACTGTTTAAGATTTTCACAAATTTCAAGGTCTGTTCTTGAAATGAGCTGCTACCAAGGAAATAGTGAAACCTCTGCGGGGAAATATGGGAATTAGGCAGAGGTTTGTGGGGCAGCACTCAAAAGAATGGGCTTAAAGTATAAAATAACCATGCCACTTATCCTGTGCTGCTGTCTCTGTAGCAAACCAGTCAGCTATTCTGCGAAATACTGGAAAATACACTTAGCATCCATTTTCATTGGTATTCTATCCTTCAGTGAGAACCTGCAAATGGAAAGTAGATGTCTAGCAGAAATATAATTTCCTCCCGGAGCCTAAACCGTTTGCAGTGTTTTACAAGTATCAGTGAACAATATGATTCAGGTACATGAAAAAGCAAGATGGTAAATTGCTATAAAATACAAGTAAAATCATGAAAACATTTATTTTGGGGACGGTTTTCCTTGTATATGCTATGCCTAGTGTGTGCTATTTTATAGCCCCGGTCCTTCCTTAGTAAAAACAACCTGTAATTTCTTACAGTTACAATCATAACATGTTGTAAGTGATGTTCATGCTCCCTACTGAAGCCTTACTGATAGAAATACAAGAAAAAGCATTGGCTTAAATTCTGCTTTGCCATCCCATCAACCCCAGCGTGATTAGGTATTTCTGGGTGTGGGTAGGTACAGTCTGGCATTACATTTCCACTGTGATGGCCTCCTTGGTTTAATATGCACTGCCATTTCCATATTCAACAATAAGAAGACCCACTATGAGTGACTGGCAGTGGAGGTAAGAGGAGGAGGCAGGGAGTGAGCAGGGACTTGGCAGAAGGAGAGGGCAGCAGGCGGAGCTTGTTTGCAAGGGCTAAGGGGAACTGCTGCCTCTCTTAAGTCAAGGTGAAAAGTTTACCTACAAAAGGGACTGAAATAGAAAAGCGGTGAGGAACATAAGCAGTGAAGTGCCTTCAAGGGAAGATACTGAGAATAAAGTCATGAGTAGCTGTGGGATGCATGTGTGGAAATGATTTGAATGCTGTCTTGGGGCGGGGAGGAGAAATCAGAAGCAGCTGAAGAAGGAAAGGTATGGGCAAAGCCACACGAGACACAGCAAGATGGCTGTGAGACTGATGGAGCACAGTGAGAGGTGCCCTACCTGAACAAGCCAAGATGGTGCCTGCTTGTGGTGTGCCATAGCTCAGGGCAGCACCACGCTGTGCAGCTGGCCCTGCTTTCATACAGTACATGCTGTCATTACATGCCAAGCCGAAGAGCTTCCTCGAACTGTCTTGAGCATCTCTGCGTCCCATCTGTACAGCTGTCAGTAATGGTAATCTATCTTCCTGGACAGGAAAATCTTGCTCATGCAAGGGACCAATGACACAGTCATGCTATAAGAGGTGCAATAAAAATATCAAAACCCAGCAGTGGAAAAGGAAAGATTTAAAGCAAGAACTTAGGCAGTAGCCTGATGATACCCAGATGTAAGCTACTGCTGTAACCTCGTTGAACTACTCTCTAGGGAGGGACCTTCACCTGCCAAGTCATCTGTAATGTTGAGTAGATATTACTGTCTAAATTCAAGTACTGACACCAGGATTTAAGTGACAATTCATCTGAAATCGGGGGAGCCATCCACTGCCAGGAGAGGAAAGGTGAAAGGAGGCTGTTTTAGCCTCTTTCATAGAAAACCTTTACTGAGTATCTTTGCTGCTAATTGTCCAGTTATAATGTCAAAAGGGGTGTGCAGAAGATATGCTGCAGGTAGATAGACACAAAAGTAAAGTTGGGAGGCTGGGGAGAGATTACAGTCAAGTATTAGGTCTGTGGGAGCCCAACCATGTCTCCTCAGAAAGGAAAGCTCAGGAAGATGACCTGAAGTAAATATTGGGGTCCTCACATGAATGCTTTCAAGACCTGTTATGGCAAAGCAGGTTAGTCTCCATTCATCTGAGTTACTCTTTTGGAGAGTTAAAATGGTATCAGTTAGGTAGTAAAAAGGAGAACCTGACTGCTAAGCTGTGCTTTTCAAAGTCACTTGCTGAATGATTTCAGTGGTATGGTTGGTGCTGCAGAACTCACTGCTGGTGGAAGGGGCTATGGTGGTTGCTCAGCTTTAGTCCTCTCCAAATTACCAAATGCAAAGTTAGAGCAAATTGGCCTTGACCAGAACATGCTGCTCTGCTCTTATTTAACTTCGCACTAGAAGTGCTGGAATTCTGCAATCGTCTGCCCAATGATGAACTTCTAGCAGCTAATTCAAATAAGGAGGAATGTTGTTTCTGGCATTTACTCTCCTGCTGCACTCTGTGTGGTTCTGCACACCCCTGTAGCTAGTATCTCTCCATTGGAGCTGGGGAGCCGAGCAGCATGTAAGTGGCAATTACAGACAGGTGAGGAAGGATTTCAAGTCGATGAAGGAGGTTAAAAATAGGATGGCAGGGAAGGAACTTAGAGAGCAATGAAGGACAGACAGTAGATGAGAGGAGGGAGCTGCACTGGTGCTTTTCTTGGGGGCACAGGGCAGGTGCCTGAGGTCTCTCCAGGAAAAAAGGGTGCTATAAAGATCTGTATGTCATACACAGGGAAACAAGGCTGACAGCAAAGGAGGTGGGGGAACAGGAGACGAGCACCGAGCTGCTTGGCCACCACCATCAGTGTGGCAGAAAGCAGGGACACAAATAAGGACAGTGAAGTGGCTGATGGCTGCTGTTTCCATTTGAGGGTTTCTCTCCACAGAAGGCATATGTATCAGGGTGAGTATTTAGGAGAAGCAAGGCTTATTTCATCCTTAATTAGGCTTACTCATACTACATAACTCTCGGGGCTTATCGAGGAGCTGAGATACACAGCGCCATTTAGTATAATCAATCCATCAGGACTGCCATTTTTATATAGCAGTTTATACAGGTCAGAGCTCTTCTTATGCCACCCAATGCCCTGAAAATTTGTCATTAAATTGAATTAAGGGACAGCTCTTTCTATGGTTCCTCTGATAAAGTGACTTAAATCAGATTAAAAAAAGGAGAGCCCTTGAAGAAACAGGAGTCACAGATGATAAATGAAAGAGGAGCAAATCACAGGTCCCAGTGTCAGCTGTCTAAGAATTCCAGTGGAAATGATAGAGTTGGTAACAAAATCATGATGTTAATAAAATTGGTTATGAGACTAGAGTGCTCTATATCTATGAGTTAATGGCTGAAAACAAAGGGAACATGTTAGAGAGGATCTTTAAAATTAAATTACAGTTCTGCCCATGTCACAGCATCTCCAGGAGGACTGCCTGGATTCTTCAGCCAAGGCCTCCTAAGAATGATTGCTTTTATTTGAAAAGGAGGGGGGAAGATGATATTTGTAAAATATGCCTTGAGAAAAAATTCTGCAGTCCTGCAGTTGAGCAGCCATGCTCCTCTCCAGCAGCAATGCTGGATTGAAACAGAAGAGGGCATTCACCACCAAGCATCTGAGTTTGCTGAAGACTGTTTCTAGAGAGAAGGCATTTGAAAATGGTATTTTTAAAAATAATTAATAAAGGTTCATCGTAAAAAAAAATTAATTCTCTAGACATCATGTACCAGGAGGAGTATAAATAACTACAAATTAAAACCTGTCCAGTAAATGAACATTTGAGGTGGCCTTAAGCAGCACCATCCCAAAACGCTGAGAAAACCCCTGAAAAATCAGGAGGGTTAATCTTTTTGACAACCCGACTTTTAAAACTCCTACCAGCTGTTAAAGAGACCTCAACAGGGAGAGCTGGATTGGAAGCTGAACCAAGACTGATGAAACTTGGATGCTGTTCCTGACTGTCATTTGTGACCTTGGGCAAAGTATTTGGTGTGTCTGTGCCTCAGTTTCTTCTCTTAAAAGTGGAGTTAAA
This sequence comes from Todus mexicanus, assembly GCA_013389965.1. Taxonomy (NCBI): domain Eukaryota; kingdom Metazoa; phylum Chordata; class Aves; order Coraciiformes; family Todidae; genus Todus; species Todus mexicanus. Next base: position 38,404 of record WEIS01022055.1, on the reverse strand, counting down.
TGTTAACAAAACCGATAAGCATAAAAATTACCACAGGGTTGCACTTTATGCTGCAGGACACTGATACTAGGCTAAGATCACCATTATCAAAGCTAGCCAGTCCCTAGGAGTACTGCTATTCATAGATATTGTAATATCTTTTTCTTGCTCAGAGAAGATTGGATTTTTTCAGTGTCTACCAGGCTTTCTCATGCTGTTCAGCTGACATTGCTCAGAGTACTGGGATGAAAAGACACCTTCCCTAGGAGTTTATAAAAGAAATTATATCAAGTTTGTTGCTAGACCTCAGATGAAAGCATAGGCACCGTGGTTAGCAGGAAGAACCCTCTGCAACGTCCCTGTATTGCTTGGAAAATTGTACTACCATTCCCAGTTTTATTTTCTCCCCAGTTATAGCTGTTCACTGTCAGTAAGCTAAATTTGCTGTCCCTTGCCTGAAAGGAGCTGTCACGTTGTCCTTGGTGACAGGAGTTTGCGATTCACTGGCAAGACAAAGGGTATAATTCACAACACGTGGGGTACGCCCACAGTGCCTAGTGCTGGCAGGATATGCTGGCTGTATGCAGAGACACGCTATCAACCTGAAGTGTAAGTACAACCACAGGAAGAGCTGTCCCTTAATTCAATTTAATGACAAATTTTCAGGGCATTGGGTGGCATAAGAAGAGCTCTGACCTGTATAAACTGCTATATAAAAATGGCAGTCCTGATGGATTGATTATACTAAATAGCGCTGTATATCTTAGCTCCTTGATAAGCCCTGAGACTTGTATAGTATGAATAAGTGTAATTAAGGATGAAATAAGACCAAATCAATTGCTTTGGTCTGCAAATTTTCATGTGGACCTAGCCAAAGTAACTTGACCGCTATCTGAGACTGCTGAGCAGTCTTCTGGCATCAAGCCCCACAACCTCTCCTTTTAGAAGTTAGGCACACAAATTGTTCCAATTTCAAGACAGTCTGTAATCCCAAGATAAACAAAGGATGGTAGAAAGTGGGGAACTCATTTATAAATCTTTCTGCAGTTCCACCTCTGTAAACCTGCTGTAGGGTACACTGACAGATAGATGGCTCTGCATCAGGTTTATCAGTCTGATGAATAAGTTGCAGCCTGCCGCAGGATCCCTATCTGCAACATAGAGATGATTCAGAGAGATCCTAAACGCTGCAACTTCTTCCTGCTATCTCTGCTAACATGACAGGACTAACTACACAAAAGAACCACGATGCTCTGGATATGCCCCATCCCAAACACTTTCAGATGAGCACCGTGCTTTAAAAAATACGCTGTATTATTTAAATAAAGCTATAAGTAAAGCAACATGACTCGCCTTCTTCTGGTGATGATGCAGGGCATATAGAAGAGCTGAATATGCAACTGCTATTTAATTCAACAGCCAGACAGTGTCATTAAATATATTTTGTTGCAGAGCAAAATTACTTCAGCAGCAAATTGCATTTGTCTCACTCGTGAAAATGCAACTTTTTTGTGGGTTTTTTGTTGTTGTAGGTGTTAGCCTAGTTATATAATTAAGGGTCTGTCAGTACGTTCATTAAAATCTTCTCGTTTTTCAGGATGTGCAAGTCAGACCTAAAAATTAAAGTTTAATGGGTAAGACTCCTCTTCACAAGCTAAACAGCATTGTAACTACATAGCTACCTAAAAATGGGAAAAGGAAAAAGAAAGGAACACTAGATATCCCCTACGGGGACAGGCTGTGAGAGTTGGGGCTCTTCAGTCTAGAGAAGAGGAAGCTCCAGGGAGATCTTATAGCAGCCTTCCAGTACCTGAAGGGGACTTACAAGAAAGCTGAGGAAGGGCTTTTCAGAAGGGCTTTTTCCTAGTGATAGGATGAAGGGCAATGGCTTTAAGGTGGAAGAGGGTAGATTTGGACTAGATATTAGGAAGAAATTCTTTACAGTGCGGGTGGTAAGACACCGGCACAGGTTGCCCAGGGAAGTTGTGGATGCTTCATCACCGGATGTGTTAAAGGCCAGGTTAGACGGGCCTTTGAGCAACCTGGTCTAGTGGGAGGTGTCCCTGCCCATGGCAGGGGGGCTGCAACTAGATGATCTTTAAGGTCCCTTCCAACACAAACCGTTCTACAATGCTTCTAGGTTCACAGAATCACCAGGGCAACACCACTCCACGTACAGACAGAAGGTGTACAAAGAAAGACCACAGTGTATATTCGCTTACGTATATGGGATTAATGACCATTTTTCCAGGCGAGTAACTGCTAAATTGGTAAATCTCTGTATTAACACCCAAACAGATTGCTGCAAATGTAAGCAATAATTCGAGTAGCAGCACCAGATTGCAGCTCCTTATCCAACAGCTTCTGCCATCTCCCTCTTTATAAGGTAATAATGACTAAAGAGTTTATTGGAGCAAAATTAAATGCTTTTGTAGCCAGCTTTTCTGGGGATATTTTGTATTTGGGGTTCTGCAGACAGAGGCCCCGGTGGCTCATAAACTGAAGCGTCAGGCCGCAGCTTCGGGAACAAACGACGAACCTGCGCACTCCCNCCTCCGGGGCTCGGCTTTCCCCTCCGGGCGGGAGACAGGGAGGGGATGCGGCTGATGGGGGCCGGGGAAATCGCCTCCCCGCGCCCGGCGGGAGGCCGTGACGCCCAGGGCGGAGCCGCTGGCTGGTCCCTGGTGCGGGAAACTCAGGGGTGGCTTCTCAAGCCGTTATTTTTTATTAAAAAAAAAGCTTTCTGTGGGCAGAAACCTTGTGCTGGGGATTGATGTGAGCCCCTGGCTAACAACAGCATGCTGTGTGAGGTGCCAAGGAGAAAGGTGGCGGCTTGAGCCCCTCTGGGTGTCATCTGCTGGTGCCTCTGCTTAGGTGGAACTTGAGGTGGTCCCTCAGAGGGCAGGAATCCCAGAGAAGCTGTGGAGGCTTCGCTTTAAGGTCTGCCTTTGGTCCTTGCTGGAATGGGGTGTTGGTAAGCCCCTCCTGGCCGCCCCAGTACAGAGAAAAATGGAGTTGGTGGCATTGGCCATTCCTGATGCGTGTGGCCTGGTTCTGGCAAAGGAGTACGTAAAGGCAGAGAGCTGGATGGAGTGCAGTGATGTCTGCACTGTAACCATGTTTCTGAAATTTGGAAGCATGTAGCATTTGAATTTTTCATTTGCTATATACAGTTTTTATATAGCGTGATAAATATTTGTATTTACTGTAGCTTGGTAATCCTGGGGAGAGGAATAGGCATGATGAAAGATTAAATTCAGTCTCTTCTGGATTGGCATCAAAGGGAAAGTGTCTGACATGGGAGCCAGTCAGCATCTTTTACTGTGGTGGTGCAGGAGTTTTTTCCTCTACATCTTCTTAGTATCCTGAAATCTTGGAGATCTCAGACATCCCATAAGAAATCATACATGAGTGTGGTTGAAGTAGCGCTATGTTGTGCTGAGAGATTTTTGCAAAAAGTGTAACACTTTACTCCTGAGTAATTAACAGGGTGGTTTTTTTAAACAAATTGTTTATGGTCTGCAGTTTAGAACCACTTTAGAGCAGTAAAATATTAATTTGATGTTGAATTAGGAAAATGTAAATTAGCATCCTGAAATCTTCTAAGGTTTCCTAAAAATCTCAGCTTCATCCTTCACTTTGTGTAGGCTATTCTGCTGGTAATGATAGTCAAGGTTAATAAGCCTTAAATTGCTACATTAAAAAGTTATTATTATACATGTGCATCTGAGTGGATGAATCTTGAAGCTCATGTATGTCTGTTGTCCAGGTTGGAGGATTAGGATTTAATCACNCAGCCACAGCCACAGCCACAGCCACAACCACAGCCTCGCGTCCCCCCGCATCCGCGGGCGCCCCCCATTGCTCTCGGGAGCCGAACGAAGGGCGCCGCGCTCAGCCCCCGGCGCTCGGCTCCGCCCCGGGCAGCGCAGGGAGCGGGGATGGCCGGGCAGGCCCGGGCGGGGNAGAAGCTGTGGAGGCTTCGCTTTAAGGTCTGCCTTTGGTCCTTGCTGGAATGGGGTGTTGGTAAGCCCCTCCTGGCCGCCCCAGTACAGAGAAAAATGGAGTTGGTGGCATTGGCCATTCCTGATGCGTGTGGCCTGGTTCTGGCAAAGGAGTACGTAAAGGCAGAGAGCTGGATGGAGTGCAGTGATTTCTGCACTGTAACCATGTTTCTGAAATTTGGAAGCATGTAGCATTTGAATTTTTCATTTGCTATATACAGTTTTTATATAGCGTGATAAATATTTGTATTTACTGTAGCTTGGTAATCCTGGGGAGAGGAATAGGCATGATGAAAGATTAAATTCAGTCTCTTCTGGATTGGCATCAAAGGGAAAGTGTCTGACATGGGAGCCAGTCAGCATCTTTTACTGTGGTGGTGCAGGAGTTTTTTCCTCTACATCTTCTTAGTATCCTGAAATCTTGGAGATCTCAGACATCCCATAAGAAATCATACATGAGTGTGGTTGAAGTAGCGCTATGTTGTGCTGAGAGATTTTTGCAAAAAGTGTAACACTTACTCCTGAGTAATTAACAGGGTGGTTTTTTTAAACAAATTGTTTATGGTCTGCAGTTTAGAACCACTTTAGAGCAGTAAAATATTAATTTGATGTTGAATTAGGAAAATGTAAATTAGCATCCTGAAATCTTCTAAGGTTTCCTAAAAATCTCAGCTTCATCCTTCACTTTGTGTAGGCTATTCTGCTGGTAATGATAGTCAAGGTTAATAAGCCTTAAATTGCTACATTAAAAAGTTATTATTATACATGTGCATCTGAGTGGATGAATCTTGAAGCTCATGTATGTCTGTTGTCCAGGTTGGAGGATTAGGATTTAATCACAGACATGGGCAGAAGAAGGAGTAGAATGTTGTGTTGGAGTTCTGTTGCAATATAACATGAATGATATGTATTGATAACTGTAGTGTTAAGATTTCCATAGCTAAACAACTGTATGGCATCAGACTACTACTACAAAGAATAAATCGCTGTTATTTCTTGCAGGTTACTTACGTTATGCTTCTTATAGAATTGGCATATTTCATTTTTAGTAGCTTGCATTGTTGGTTGGCCTTTAAGTGAAGGGTGATGGCAATGGAATGATGCTAAGTGGTAAATGTCAGTTTTAAACGGATATTTTAAAACATACTTGTTTGAAAATACAGCCCAGCAATTGTTTTTGTAATGCTTCTAGGATTTTCTTAAACGTTTCTGTAGCCCACAGAAACAAATCATTTGAGGCTTGAATCCCATGTTTTTCCAGGGATATCTGTTCCCAGGGATGTCAGATTTAAAAGAATGAGGGACTTGCAGACCTTTTACTTGCCAGAGTTTCAGTTTATTACACTGATCTGTTTGTACTGTTCAGTTTGTAACAGTAGTTTGTGCAGTGAGATTAGACTTTGTGCTGTCATTTCAAATGACTTCATGTTCATCTTAACTTGAAAATAATTTGGGGTTTGTTTCTGTAGCCTAAACTGTACAGGTCCATTATCGAAGATGTGATTGAAGGTGTGCGGGAGCTCTTTGCCGAAGAAGGTTTAGAGGAACAAATTCTGACAGACTTGAAGCAGGTTTGTTTGGTTCCTCTGCATTAATAGAAGTTGTGTGTGTTTTTTTCCTTTTGATATGATGTACCTGTCTGTTTCTTTACCCTAGCTAATTCTAACCTAGAATTATAAATATCCTGCAAATCATGTGTTGGGCTACTAGAGGTCACAATTCACTAGTGATTGTTACTGTGTTTATTGGCTAGAATCAGTCACTTTACTCTTGGAAAAACTGGGAATACCCGATTATCATTTTAGATGTGTTTTGTTTTTAAAGCTGATACCTGTTGACCTTAATCTTTCTTCAGCTTTGGGAAACCAAGGTGACGCAGTCTAGAGCGACAGAAGGCTTCTTCAGGCACAGCCACCATTGTCCACAGATTACCCTGCAGCTGCCACACAATTTTCAACGTGTTCTGCAGACTTCATCAGGTCAAGTGTTGTTTGAACACAATAGATGCAATTTAAGAATGGCTCAGTGAGTCAGGAATCTTTTTGGAAGACTTAAAGGTGCTGCAATGATCTTGATTTGTGATGCTTACGTGTATATCTGGCATAAGGGGCAATAGTACTTAGTTGAAAGCAGAAATTTGCTAATAAAGGATGAATAAAACTTCAATAAGCTAATGCAGGTATGTCTACATGCTCTTGATCTGCTGCTTATTTCCAGTAGCGAAAAGTGAACTTTAGTCTTCTTGTCTACAGTCCAGAAGTGGAGCCCCTCAGCTGTAAATCTACCAGTAGGGTTAAGCTTTTCACTTCTAATCTGTGGTGTGATGTGTGCAGAGGTTACATGGCATGTCTGTGCTGTGAAGTTCTACTGTCATGTTGGAGTTTAATCTGGCTCTGTGATTGTTAAAATGTAATCTCTTGCTCAAACAGAGGAGTGGGAGGTTTTGAGGAGTTTCTTGGTTTGCCTCTCAGTTTTCCTAAAAGCAGTATTGCCCTTGCCAGATGAGTACTTGCCTTTCACACAGCCCCTGACACCAGGACCTATTCTTCTCAATTAAGTCCTGCTGACTGCTGTGGTAATGTTATGGTAGAGTGTAAGGCTCAGCCGATGCTTCTCCCAGTGTGAGAGGACCTTTCCCCGTAAAGGATAGAAGATGTGACATGATTTAATGAACAACTGTGTTGTTGTGCACATTGAGGTTGGGTAGTCACACCTCATCAGTTTTTTACAATCCTCATAATTGAATGGACTGGTTCTGCAGATAGATGTTTTATTTATTCCATGTGGTTAAAGGCAGTATACTTTTGGATTTGTTTGGTCCTGGAGGCTTTATATTTAAAGAGCTTTACCTTGTTACTCAGTTTTAGAAGGAATAACAAGGTAAAACAATGTTTAAGCCAGTGAACATATTTTTTTTTTTAAATAGGATTGAATTGTCCTCTGGCTAGAGATTTTTAAAGTAGTCAGGGCTTCCTAAATTGTTTCCTCCTTGAAGCCTGTGAAAGTTTTTCTTTTGACTTATCTTCTCCCACTGAAGTTAGTATTGTGTGCTTTTAAAAATCCCACCCTACTGTTCCTGCTGTTATCACCATTGGATTTGCTCTGGTGAGGAAAAATGCTTGTACATTTTTTTACTGAAAGATAACTATGTCTGAGAAATCGATGGTTTTTTGTAAAGTGTTTTTTTTTTTTGTTGGTGTGTGCTTTGCATTGTTTTTGTCTTTTTTTTTTTTCCCTCTAGCTTCTTTAGTCATCCCAGCTGGCAGAGGTTTTCAGCATTTCATGGCAGCAGATGTGGTATGTAGCTGCAGTGACGTTTTATTTCAATTTTGATTATTCTGAATTCTAAATGTTTTAAGTTTGTCAGTTGTTAATGGGTTTAAAGGGAGGCAAGTATTAAATATTTTCCATGTATAGATGCTTAGAAGAGCATTTAAGGACTGACAAAATAGCATTTCTCATGACAATTTCATCTGTCCAATGTGGTAGAGTAGGCAAGGGAGCAGGAGTCCGGCTGGAAGAGAATCAACAGGTGATGAAATTCACTGTTGTTCCTTCTAACCTTTAAAAAATTAAGAGTCTGCAGCAGGAGAGCTGTAACTCTACTGCTTCTGTTTGAGCAGTGAAAAAAGATGGGAGATCTACCCATTGGTTTTGCAAGCGGTGGAGCCAGAATTATGTAGGAAGACGTGGCTGTGTGTGTTTAGCCTATAGAATAGTTGTGGAAATGCACATCTGCAGATCCTTTTTTTCATCCCTGGGTGTTAAAATAATATACGGTTGGGAAATGCTGGCACCAGTGAAGCTGGGAGCAGTGTTATCTGAGGCAGAGAAATCACCCATAAGAATATGAATGTTTCTGGAGTGCCCAGATTCTGAACTCCGGGCTTGGCAAAATTTGTTTGGGAAGGGACAATTAATAGTCAGAGCTTGAACTTGTTGAGTGCCTCCTGAACCTCAAGCTAACTAGCTTGCCAAGCTGAAATAGAGTGTTATGAAGACGCGTGTCTAAAATGCAAGTTTCCTGATTTAAAATTTGGATTTCCCTGGAACAGCTAGTTTGAAGGGGAGCCATATATGCAATTCTTCGTTTTCCAGGAGAAAAAGAGAACGTGAAGTGACTTCATAGGCCTGGGCAAGGAGTCTCTGCTGTGTGGAGTGATGCATAAATTTGGGTAGAAGTGGCTTCAAGTGGGAAAAATACGTTTCTGGATGGTGTGAACATTGAGGAGGTCCAGGAAAGTGTTCTGTTGCAAAAAGGATGACTGGAAAATAGGGAACACTTAGGGCAAGTAATTAGCCTATCAATACAGAAGACTCTTCATCTGTCTAAATCTCAAAAGTCTGAAGGAACTCTGCAGTAAAGATGATCACAAAAAGGTTCTCATTTGTTTCATGTGGCTGTTATGTGTGACATTTAGAGGCCTAGGAGAGAAAGTACAGACTATTTCTTACGAAAGCTCTTGTGTTTCTAGGGTGCTTCACGAGTGGGCACAACTCTGAGTCTCCCTTCGGGCATTGCTTATCCTATACATGTACCGGCTGGAGTGACGCTACAGACGGCACCTGGTAAGATGGAAAGAGGAGATGTAAAATGTTACAGTGCGTGGACTGTCTGTGGATATTGAAAAATGGTCCCAAGAACAGTAGGTAAAACAAATGTGAAGTTAAAAGTGTAGGTGGGTAGAGCCAGTTACTCTGTTCTTCCTTTGTAGTTTGTGTCTGGGGAAAGTAATTACGTTTATTAGTTGGTGTGTCAGTTGTGTGCACTTGCAAGATCAGTTAACATGGACTGCCATGTGATGCTGTTTTTTGTTTGTTTGTTTTACGGCTGCTTGCAGATGTGTTCCTTTGTCAGTCCAGACATAGGTGTCTCCTCTTCTATGACGGACAATCTTTCATGTTTCAAAAAAGGTAGAGACATTCTGATGCTTCAGAATCAGATTGTTTTCTTATTCCAGTAAAATCCAACCATCCATTAACCTTTTTGTTCATTCTCTTTTGCTGATAAAACCACCTGTACTGCTTGTACAAAAATGTGCTTGTACTGCTTAGTGTGTAATGAGCGGAAGGCTTATTTCAGTCGTAGGTTGACTCTTAGCTCAAGTGGCTGTTCTTTGGTGAGAACTAATGACATGAGGTGTTTCACACGTAATTCCTCAGATTTTGAGCCCTATAGGCTGATATCAGTGACTCCTTGTGTGTGAAAAGAATAATTAAATGAAATTAGTAACTTAGCTCTGGCATCCTAATTCTGATTATAAGAACTGTAAGGATTCAGTATTTGGAGTGATTTTCATACAATGAGAGGGTAGATAAATTAGGAGTCTGTTTTAAAATATTAGACTAGGCATTTTTTTTGAAAGGAGATACCTAAAGGTCCTTAAAAGAGTGAACTGTACCTGTGGAGGTGGAATAGTTTACTGTTTCATCTTGTGTTTCTTAGTGTCTGAAATTACGTAGAAATAAATTCAAAACAGGATTTAAAAAAAGGAGGTAAAAAACCTCCCACACCAGAACAAAACACAACCAACTAACCAAAACACAACCAACCAACCAACCAAAAAACCCCAACAAAAGCTCCCAAATAAAAAAACCAACACCTGTAGAATTTACTGCCATGGGGTATTGTGGAGGCCAAAACCAAAAAGGGATGATAAAAACAGTGGTCTGGATGGAAGCTGTGATTTGGAAAGCCTCTGAACACTTAGTTTTCAAAGGCTGAAATTGTCCTTGAGGGAAGTACTGCTTTGTGGACATCCTGTTTCTCCTAGTTTGCCTGAGTGCTTGCTATTGGTTAGTCATGGTAACAGGACAGTGGCCTGGATGAACCTGCAGTTTAATCTGCTGAAGCAGTTTTAAACTCTTCTCTTTGCAGGGCAGCTTTATAAGGTCAGTGTACCTGTTATGGTTACACAGGGCTCAGGAGATGGGAGTGTTTTACATCATCCCATTCAGCCCCTTGGGCAACCTTATGTTCTGCAAGCCAGCACTGCCAGTGGTGCGCAGGTGAGTGCGTCTTCTGGCCAGGCAGTTGCTGAGACGTTGCAACCTGAGGACACTGCTGCCCAACAGACCGTGGTATTTCAAGCAAATGTCACGGAAAGAAACCACCTGGAGAACTCTGCCAATACTACACTGCTCCAGCAGCCTTCTGTGAGTCAGCAGCAGCTCAAATCTAATGCCGTGTTGAATCAGTGTGCAGACTCAACAGAAAAATTCCAGCACGGGAGTCTTCACACAGCTGTGTTTACTCCGGAATCCTCCAAAGGGTTTTCTCCTGCTGAATCCTTGGGAAACAACACAAGCAGTGTCCTGCTGGATATGGAGGGGCAGTTAGACATTGAGCCTCAGGAGCTGATGCAGCAGCAGGTGGCTGATGATATCATTGACCTGATTATCATGGGCAAAGGTTTGGATGATAGCTCTATACTGAAATACCAGGACAGCATTGATTCCTCTGACAAGGTAAGGCCTTTTAGTTCTGCTGGAGATGGTTGTTTGCAGTATCATAAGAGATATAAGCAAATAAGTAGCACCTCTAAATTATAATGATAGAAATTATTATGATTTTTGAAGTTCATTCTTGAGCTAGTTTTGAATAGCAGTAGCTGACTTGCTTAATTGAAACACTGGCATTGAAGAGAACGTCAGTCTAAAAAATGCTAAAAGTTTAATGGATAGATATATTTAGACTTAGATTTACTGACTGTTTTTGGGGATGATAGTTTTCTTTCTTTCTTTGCAACTTAGTAGATGTGAATGGCCCTTTGAGAACTTCCATGTGAGTCTGACACTGACTCTGCATATGGACACTGGCCAGTTGTGGGCAAATTGTTTTTGCAGTGTCAGCTGGCATTAGTTTTAACTTGTAATGTGTGAAAAGCATGTAACTTGCATCGAGAATGCATATGGAGTACGAAAAGTCAGGTTTTGTAAGTGAAGACCTACCGAGCAAATGTATTTCCTTGGGAAAAAATCCTGAACAAACTGGAACGCACCTAGAGCTGTGCGGAAAAAAAACCCCCAAACTTGAAGGATTTTAATTAACAAGCCACTTTCCTGACCTCATCTAATTTAGTTGCAGAAATTATTTGCAGATGTTTTAAGTTCACGCTGGCTTGCTGACTTCAGGTTGCAGCACTTAGAGGGGATTAAAGCAAATTTATTCAATGCAGATTTAATGATAGTAATGAGAAATAACTGCAAATAGAAAGCACATTATGTTACTCATCTGAACTTTGATGGCAGAATGATGAAGACTGTTTGTAGTAAGAATAGAAGGTCAATACACTGTGTTATTTTCTTGAACTAGAAAGTGTATGTGGATGTCAATTAAGTGCTACAATAAAGATTTAATGAGAAACTGAAGGTGGCTGAAAGCTTAAAGCCCTTTTATGCCCCTGTGGATGTTCTTTTTAGGAGTTCTAGCAATTTATGAACAGAAACTTGAAGTACTGAAATACTGACTTTCGAACCTTTTTACATCTTATTTGAACAAAGTATTTTGATTGAGCTGGGGGAGAGGGCTGAATTCATCTTGATTTTTATTTCAAAAATGAAAAATGCTCGTTTTTTGGCAGAGGAGTAGCTTGTTTCTTTTTTGTTGTTGTTTTAGAAGTTTTCTTTGCAATAGAAATTCTAAAGGCCTGCTTGATCATCTTTTTCTTAAGAAGTTGAGTACAATGGTGTGTAAAGAAAAGTCTAAGAAAATGTCTTTCTATATTGTTGAGGAATATTTGGCTAGGATTCCATTTCAGATTAGGTGTAAGAATAAAGTTTGCATATGTACTTGGGGTTTACGAGCAGGTCACGAATTGAAACTCTCATTTTAATGCCGCAATCGTCTTGCTTTATTAAACAAAGATCTCCAGGCTTTGTACTGAACAATGAAAGCTAGAAAGTGTTAATTCACAAGCCGTCTCTGGCCTCTTCTATTCTTGTCAGATGGAACCTACTGAGCAAATGGAGTCTAATTTAGGATCAGAGGAGGGCATCTGCAGTGACATTGACGGCATAATTCAGCTAGATGGTACTGGTGATGTTTCTCCCAAAGAAGAAATACGACGTACAAAAGATAGGGAAGAGAATGAATTAATTGGTATTATGGAATCGGAGGATCTGAAAGTTCTGGAGGATGAGGAAGATGATGATGAAGAATGTGACAGTATTTCGAACACAGAGTCTAATGGCAGTGGTCGTGATAATGAAGAACCTCAAATAGATATAGTTGAGGAGGTAATTTACTTCCAAGCCTTGTGAAGCACATTACAATAGTCTATCCATCGTGACTGTTGAATTGTTGGACCCAGAAGATTCCTGATAATTGAATGCAGAGTTAAGTTACATTCTCTTGAGTTCAGGAGGTACTGCTGAGAAATTACTTGAGAGCTCATTATGAGGAGTATGACCAAATAAAAGACATGTTGAGAAATCATTTATTATTGGTTGAATTAAAATACTTAGTTACCAGAATTAAAGTTCTATGGTAAAACCCTGGCCTCAGGGGAATGGAGTTCTGCTTTTTACTGAAGTAAGATTGGGATACGAGTCTTGGTTTCTTTTCCTTCTGAAGGACCACAGGAGATTAGACAGAGAAGGGCACAAATATTTCCTAGGAAAAGATTTTTCTTAGTGTATCATTTTGTATTCTAGAGATTCATAAGAGAATCAACTTGTAGCATCTGCTCTTCAAATAAATACCAGTTCATTAGTATTCCAGCTGGGGTCAGCTTTGTCAGTTAGCAGTCTTGGTTTTTGACCTGTGTTTTTATTTAGGGTGTTTCTGTAAGGTAAGCATGTAAAGATGCTATAAATGAGCTTTGTGCAACATGGTCTTCATAGCCTGTATCTCTTAATTTTTGCAGTGGTAACCTTTATTGTTCTAGGTGTGTTTAGTGTCAAGAACATTCAATGGTATTCTGAAAGAATGCTAAAATACAGTTTTAATCTCTAGGACCCCTTAAATTCTGGTGACGATGTCAGTGAACAGGACACTCCAGATTTGTTTGACACCGATAATGTGATAGTTTGCCAGTATGACAAGGTACAGTATGTAGTTTTTCTTTGTTCCTTAATTATTCTAAGTAATATGTTCAGCAAATCCATGCCTGATCTGCTGTCAGTGCCTTTTAAAGAAAATCTAATGCTGTAATAATTGAGTGTTTAAGTTACCTGATGGTTTCTGAAACGAGGATAATCAATGGCTTGATAATGGCCTATTAAAAGGAAAAGTCTTGCAAAATTAAGATTTGTAAAACTGCAAAAGCTTTTGCGTTTCCATAACTTTGAAGTGATATCAACAGCTCCACGTATGTCTGCATTTTCAGCCATGAATTAAGACTTTTGAGACAGGTAACAGGAAGAGGAATGTGTGTACTTTCTTTTCAATTTTTTTCTTTGAAGTGCTTTCTGAGAGACGTTCATGCCAGAATTCCCTGGTGTCTGAAAAACAAAACAGTTGTTAAGGGCTATTTTGTCCTCCTTCAATTTAATGTTTAAAATTCAACCTTATTTTGAACTCTTGAAGATCAAATTTAAGAATTTTAACTCTTGTATGCTTTTGGACACGTCAGTAGTTTACAAATTGACAAAACAAAATGCATATTTTATTTTGAAGCAAATATGGAGAAATATGTCTATGGCTTGCTTAAGAATGTGCCTTGGTTTTTATTCTTTCAAAAGTGACTAGTGATAATTTGTTGTGTGTTTAATATGCCTTTATGTGTCTGTGTTTTAGGAAACAGTGAGCTGCTAAGAAAATAATTTCCTAAACTGTAACAGGTTGAGTGTTTCTGAAACTAGCTACTTTGGAAAATGTAGTTATAGGGATGTGCATAGAAAATGCATCTGAAACTAAGCCGTGGTGCCTGTATTGTTTGGAAAAGGTACAGAAAATTCTGAAGCTCTGTAATTGTTTTATGGTACAGATGCTATAGGTAGTGGATATTGTTATCTGCACCAAGTTTTGTCTGTAATAAGTTGAAAAATGGTTGAAATTTTAAAAAAACTGTCAGGAAGTTCAACATTGGATGTGTCTTAGAGGAAATTTAAGGTGATGTTTCTAGAAATTAAACTACAGAAGTTGCAGGAAGACATTGGTAACTTTCACTTTTTCTGTATAACTTTGATAAAAGGTTGGCCTAGTAGAAAGTAGATGGAAACTATTATCTACTGAATTACCTTGTTACCTATAAACGAATGCTTTTTGCAAAATTAACTGTTCTGTTTCATCTCAGTTTTCCCTCCTTTTTCTTTCTGGACTTGAAAATAGACTGGTGCTTAAAATCCAAGGGATTTTCTAGAGATGTTTAGAATTCCTTCTTTTAGTATGAAACAAAACCTTTCTGCAGTATAGATTGTTTTCCAGGCCTTTAAGAACAAACAGAATATGCAAATTCCTTCTTATTGTTTTGTTCAGCAGTGTTTGCCATTAAGCAAAGTTTTCCTGCTTTTACCCTTATCTTGGCATCTTTGCACATGCAACATTGTTTTGCAATGTGTATGGCAGAAGGAGACAACTGCATTTCAGTTAAGCCATGCTTGTTTGCAAGGTGCAGTGTATTTCTGATACCCTCATGAAATGGCTCCAGTTTTGTCTTGTTTTCCTGACAGTGTTGAGCTGTCAAACAGTAACTTTACTTTTTCGGGGGGATGTGTGGTGGAGGTGGAAGTGTTTTAAGATTCAGGAGGCTGTTCCCTTGAGAGGGCAGGGAGGTTATTACAAACAACTCAAATCTAGTGAGTATTTGTGGTGAGTTCAGTGGCAGTGCTTCACATGTTCGGGCTATCAGGATTTTAAAAGCAGAACAAGGTTTGTAAAGAAAGTTGTGCTTAAGAAAACCTTTTTTTTTTTAATGGATGGTCTAATATATTTGGGGGTGGGGGGACAACTGTTTTTTTCATCAGATACATCGAAGTAAGAACAAATGGAAGTTCTTCTTAAAAGATGGAGTGATGTCCTTTGAGGGTAAAGACCATGTTTTTGCCAAAGCCATTGGAGATGCAGAGTGGTGAAACCTCACTGAAGTACGTACTTCAGGACTACGGCATTATTCCCGTCTGAACTTTCTGTGAAACAACGAGATGTTCTATCATTTTGCCATAAAAATACCTAACCCAAAACAATGAAGATGTGATAAAAATATGCAAACTCTATGTTGTTAATACATGCGAACTAAACCACTGTCTTGTTAGCTGTCTTTGCTGTTCTTTTCTATTTCATTACTTTTCTACCCAAGAAATATAATTGGGTTGAACAGCTTTAAAGACTGAAATGCTGAATCTGTTACTAATTCAGATAATTCATAGAATACTAAGTGATTATATTTAAGTAAATTTTAGTTCCGTTGGTTTTCTTTCAACTTTTTAAAATAAGAGGAAAAGTCTGACTTGAAATAGAAAACTACAGAGTTGTTGGTGATACTCTATTTCTTTTCCAAGGCTGCTGAGTTTAAAAAAAGGACAAAAGAGCAGCAACGTCTCTGCAAGTCTGAAACCTGTGGCTGTTTGAGTTACGTACTTTTCTCCCCTTTCCCTCCTCCCTTCTTTTTTTTGTTGCTGCTTTGTGGGTTTTTGACTTCAGGTTTAAGGTGGGCATTGTAGATGTAAGGAAATGTGGGTGGAAGACCCTTGAGCTCCTCATATATGAGAGTTGTTATTGTTTATTCTATACCGTCTAAGTCTACTGAGATGCAAGGAGTAGTGTGATTTAACATTAAACTGTGATTTATTTTCACTGTCAATGCAAAGTTATTTAGGTTTACTTCTGTGCTTATCCACTGCATTCTGTGACTGCAGACCAGTAAGCTGTGAATGATACAAATTGTGCATAATAATAAAATGTCATCTCATATACATTTCTAGCACAGAGTTGTTCTTGTGTTCCCTAAATATAAACCTTTCTTAGAGAAGTGTGTGCAAGCCATGCATGTGACAGTTGCTCACCCTGCCATGAGAACTGCACTCCCAGCAGTCCTCAGCGTTAGCTGCTGTTTGTTGCTCTACAAAGAGGTCAAAAAGAAGTTCTGGGCACAGGCCCTTCAGTGCTGCAGCTTTCCCCTGGCTAGCTCCTGTTTCTTGTCTGGCAGCGTTGGAAACTAAATGGCAAAGCCTCAACCAGGCTGACTTGGAACAGAATCCTGCTTGAAGGGCAGCGCTACACCCAGGTGTGCAGCACCCATCCCTCCTGGATACTTTTTTACATCTGCTGAAAGAAGACATCCTGAGACATCTTGGTTATCTCCGCTCCCTGGGAGGATGCAGAGGCCTTCAGAAGAGAAGGCAAAGAAAGGGGAGAGTTGGACATAAGGAATGTATAGAAGAAATGGGGCAGGGAAAGAGCCCAACCCTTGTTTGTAATGGTACAAACCTGTGTGCCGATTGCAGAAACTAGAGAGATGCTTCCCTCAGGAGGCAGGTTTTTAACAGCTATTGAGTTTCTTGCATGCTATTTTTTGGATGTATCTGCTGCTATCCATTATCAAAGATAGGACATTGAACTAGGGAGCCTGATCTGAGTGTAATATTTCTTTTGTCATTTATAGATATTGCTGCTGGGATGTGAAGAATGGTGTATTTGGAGACAGTTAAAATATTACAGTGTGTAATTTCTTCTTCCCCATTCAGCTGTCTTGTGGCTGCACTGGTGCTACACTTCAGACCCATAAATGCACAGGAAATGCAGCTCTTACCAGATGATAGATGCTTTTAGATTTCAGCATTCTCACAGTCTGAGGTGTTCATGCTCCATAAATGTGCATATTATGAACTGCAGGAACATCTCCTATTTGGGCAGCATAGTGATTCTTCAGGAAGGACTGGAAGCAGAGGTGGTGTGGCACAGGAATCCATGGGACGCGATAGGGCACGCACCATTCTCTAAGCACCATGCAGTTCCTGAGAGTAGGACCTGTGCTCATCAAGTGGCTAAATAGTACCTAATTTTTAGCTGGTTTTAAATATGGGTGTCTTTTCCTCTTTGCTACATCTTTCTGCTTGTGGAATTAATGCCTGCCTCAACATGAGGGTGAGGAGTCAGAGCTCTGAGCAGCCTTCTAACTGCCCATCTCCTCTTTCCCTGTCCCTTTTCAGACCTTGTTCCTCTGTGAGTGGGTGCTGAGATGTATGGAATAAAAGTATTAGAGCAGGAATTCCTTGCCCCCATCTTCTCAAAGCTTTACCAGTTCACATGTATTACATACCTTCCACCTGTTAGCTTCATCTGCCTTTTTATTCCATTCTTGAAACATGCTTTGAAGATTTTCAAATATAGACGCTTTAGGGGTTGGAATATGGTTTTGCTCTTGCTCTCTGAACTCTTCCCATATCAGAGAAGATGGCAACTAAATTCGTAACACTGCAGATCATCTGGCTCCTTCCAAAATACACTGCAGATAATCCCTGGAGTGCTTGCAGTGGTTTTCTCAGTCCTGACCATCTACCTGGACTCCTGTAGTAGGACTGATTTTCATTTTATTCTAAGTATGCAGGTTTTGGTGGTGGGTTTTTTTTGTTTGTTTGTTTTTTTGAGCCAGCAGTGTGCTCTAGTGGACAAGAAGGCCAGTGGTATCCTGGGGTACATTTAGAAGTGTGACCAGCAGGTCGAGGGACGTTCTCCTCTACTCCGCCCACGTGAAGCAACATCTGGAGTACTGTGTGCAGTTCTGGGCTCTCCAGTTCAAGAGGGACAGCAACTACTGGAGAGAGTCCAGTGGAGGGCTATGAGGGTGATTTAGGTACTGCAGTGTCTCTCTGAAGAGGAAAGGCTGTTTAGCCAGG
>WEIS01022050.1:54999-67960 GCA_013389965.1 Todus mexicanus | reverse complement strand
AAGTCTTCTATGACATTTAACTCAAGAAATTTGTAACACTTCTCCAAAACTTCATAAAAGCACATACAGAAAACTACTAAAAAAAGACAACCAGGAATTTTCAAAGCAGCTTATCTTGCAACAACAAAATAATTCCTGGAACTGGAAATACAATATCTTCATAGTACTATCAATCAATCAGAATCCAAGAGTCAGCCTGATCATAAACATCTCGGCATTTTACTCAAAAAAACAGTCTAAAGGGAAAGATCTTCTTTAAAAGTAGAAATTAAAGGGTTTATTTCATGATTTGTTGGGAAAAAAAGTGTAGCTATACTGTATTTTAAAAAAAACAAACACCAAAAAACACAAAAAACCCACCAACATTCCCAACCTAACACTTCAACACTGCTGAAGACAAGCAAGCAAGGTTCAGCAGTTAATTTTTTTCCCTCAACATTATCATCTTACTGAATAGAAGGCACTTAACTAACACTTCAAGGAATGGTAATCATGCTCCACGCTGTAGATCAATTCAAAGGGACTTAGCTGGAACTAGCCATTCATTAAGATCAAAGAAAATGCTTCTTAAGTTCTGTGCGTTACACCGTGTTACAAGAAATCAAGAAGTTCGGCTGAAGCAGCACATAAAACTCTCAAAGTGCTGAGAACTGCTAAATACAAACAAGACGAAAGGAAGGATCAGGTCAGGCCCTAGGATCTCTTGTTCCATCTCTGTGCATGCTCGTCTTGACCAAGGCAAATGGCTTAAGGAATGTGCTATTTCTTGGACTCCTACGTAAGTATGTCGTAGCTACTTTTGATTAATACAGGTAACTGGAAAGTCACTTCTTTCTTAAGTTCTGGATATAAATGCGTCCATTAAAATACTGGACCTTGTATGCATTAAGCTGCAGGTTCCAAAGGTTGAGACCTGAATGAAATCAAAGTATTCATGACACATCTTTCCCTTGATGACGTGAGATTTATTCCCAAAATTCCCCTAGAGCCAACACAAATGTATGGCTAATGAGTCCAGATGCAAAATACAGCTGGTCCAAAAATACCTGGTTTTAATCAAAAAGCTTTTGCTTTCTTTCTGGGAAAAATGTTTAAAACCTTTGTGAAACATCAAGATTTAGTCAAAACAATGTCTTCTGCCATACAGACAGAAGAATGAAAAATCAAACTGCAATTAAGAGGTGGGCTACAATGGCTCATCCAAGTACTTCTAAAAAGAAGGATTCACTCTCTAAAGTATTACCAAATGAAGAAACTCAAAGGTGTATTTAAGGAAGGACTGTATTTGATTACTGAAAAGGAGTCTCAAGACACGCAAGAAATTAAGAGTATCATTTCAAAGGACAGCATTTTTAACCAACCCTCTGCAAATTGGTACTAGTAAACATTTTTCGAAACAAATTACATAATTTAATTCATCCAATTGAGAAGCTTCATTCAACACAGAAGTAGAATTCAAATGACTGTAGAGAGTCCTGAGCACATGGTGCCTATTTATCACAAACCTCAGTACACCAAGAGCACTGAGTTTTTTCCTTAAATAAACTATGACCTGGCAGAAAAGCAAAGATAAGACAACTCAAACCAACACAAAGTAATGTACACTTTTTTTAAAAAAAATGTTATCACTCAGTACACTGGAAATAAGTTGGAAATAAGCATATGAATATACATGTTCTTTAACTGAATTTTGACAAATTATCTATTGCATTTCCAGTTTTTATATTCATTTCCTGGTTGGTTTTTTTTAATTATATGAAGGTGAGATCAGTTATGCTTTCTCTAGCTCCTAACGGATAATCATCAGGTTAGCTTGTGTTAGTCATCAATTCTAGTGTTAAAGACTATTTAAATACTACTAAAATCCATCTGTGATCCAACAGCGACAATGGTTATTAAATTAATTTTTCTTCTGTTTTGTGGTTAACTTATTCCAAAGTTCGCAGATTTTTACTTATGTGCCATATCATATCTTTCATAGTGTGAGCCTTGGTCTTACCCAAAAGATGTAATCTGTGGGAAGCAGAAGAGACGCGTGTGTTTAAACAGTAATTTCCAAACATATGCAACACTTTCTCCATCTACAACTTATCCCTGTATTGCAAAAAACAACCCAAACCCAATGGTAGTTTATTTCTGATTCTGAAATTCTCCTTTAAGCACGCGTGGAATTGCTGTTCAACTCATGTAACATTAGACTCTGTTCTCATTTGAGAAGTGTGTCACAATTTGTTTATTCTTATAGCAGTAGATAATTATGCAGTCCTTCAGCTGCCTTCCCAAACATGGATAAGCCACTCTTTCTAAGAACGCGTTGTATATTAAGGTTTTATGTTTAGCTGTAATCCAAGGTTAAATAAATATTATGCATTTTCAGCTTTGATACCAAGCTGTGCATTTTGTCCTGAAGAATCCTAATCGCTGTGTATGTGAAAGAGCTTCAGCCTAAGTACAATATAAATCAAAATAGTTTCAGCAAGATTCTCCATAGATACTTCATCTTGAAAATAACTCTTTCAGAAAGCTATGAAAGATAGCCTTTGATTCTCTGTTGCTGGTTCAAGGGTGTTGATATCACTGTACTTTATTTTTGTCCTATTGCCAATTAAATATACCAAAACAGAAAAGTCTTTGAAAACAAAAATAATAAAAAGAAACTAGTCACTTCAGGTTTTAATACTCACTAATTCAGCCCTTGATGGCAATCAGCTCCCCCAGCCAAGAAAGCTAACAGTGCAGCACAGAATCACCTCCGTCCTGCAAACCACAGGGAGACCACCAAGCTCATCACTGGACGGAAGAGCCTTTCCTATTCCAGCAAACACCAAAAAAAAGGCCAAGCAACAAACTGAGAAATACTCCAGCTTACTGGATCATGCAACATATATCTAGAGCAAGCCCTGCCAGGAGGCTGGCTCTATTAAATGGCTGACTCAAATGACTCAATGGGCCATTAAAAGTGACACGTCGTGCCTCGCCAGGCTTTTAGCACACCCTAATTGTACTAAGTCCAAATTAATTTTCCTATCTGGAACAGAATCAAGACACAATCAAGACCCTTGTAGCATGGCAGAGCAAAGCCTACATCCCTGTTCCCTTGCCATTAACGACTAATTTCTCCATGAAACAGGCTTGGGATTGGTAGCAAGGCAAAAAACAGAACACTAGAGTCCCTGGTCCTCACCATAACTAGGGAGACAAAAAAAAATAATCTCATCTATCTAATGCAAATACTACAACCTCCTCCTCTACAACCTGACAACTTCAACCTTGACAAATACAGGTCCCTTAAAAAAATTCCCCAGTCACACTGTCACAGTCTTTTGGTAAATTATAGCTCCAAACACTAGTGACAACGCCACCGCCTCCCAAGTCCCATCAATAGCTGCTCTGTGGTTTTTGTCATTACCTCAACATGCCTTTTCATGCTCCACCTTTCCCCAGTTACACTCTACGCTTCTACACCAAACCAAGATTCACAGAATCATAGAATGGTAGGGGTTGTAAAGGACCTCTAGAGATCATCTAGTCCAACCCCCCATCAAAGCAGGACCACCTAGAGCAGGTTGTACAGGAACGTGTCAAGGCAGGTTTTGAAAGTCTTCAGAGAGGGAGACTCCACAACCTCTCTGGGCAGCCTGTTCCATCACCCTCACAGTAAAGTTTTCCCTCATGTTAAGGTGAAACTTCCTGTGTTCCAGAATTCCAAATTCTCCTTGGAGATACTTCTCTGTCAAGATCCTCACAATATCTAGCTGATATTCTTTAGTTCACTCTCACACACACCTCCAAGATATTGCACTGCTGATACCCGCACCAGACACTCGTCTAGTCCTAGGATCCATGTCTCTCACATACCAGCTTTGCTCACCACTGACTACCAAACCTTTCACGAGTGTTTCTAAGCTGCTGCTGATAACCCAAACTCAGTTGTCAAATTGGTTCTGCTGCTTCTAGCTCTCTCACTTTTTAACAGCCACTTCAACACTGCTACCCGACTGAAAAACTGACTCTTGACACCCATTTAATTGACTTCTGTTGGTTTTGACACATCCATCTTACATCTGACAGGTGAATCCTTCCTCTTAAATGTAACTTGAAGCTTGTTTAAAGGTAATGTTTTTTCGCTATGGAATATTTTAAAAATCAGTAGTCAAGACCACCATTCACAAAGAGGATTTACTCAAAGAAGGTTTTAAACTGACTCATCACTTTTGCCTAAGCCAATTTCTTATTAAATTAAACTTAATTGACATAAGCCACTTAAATACCCATCTGCTCTGAAGGTTAAGTCAGCTTAGGGAACTAAACCAACTGAAAACTACCCTCCCCAGAAAGTGACACTGCATAGGGTTTGGCTTTTTTTCTAATTTGTTTTACCATAAAGTTGGATAAGCACCGACCGGTACCAGCACAAGAGAAGGGGGTAGACCATGTGGCTGGCCAGGAGGACACTGCTGCTTTTGGCAGCAGCTAACCAGTAGCTCAAGGGTGCCGTATTGCAAAACCTTGCTGAGCAGGCACGCTACTCTGGTACAGCAGGCTGAGAGGTAGGAAAAGTACCTAGAGCATGTTTTCTTTAACTAGCTTCTTCCAACCAGAAACAAGTTAAGATTACTTAAAAGCTGTGATACTGGCTGGTTTTGCTGGCGAATGTGAACTGTCACATCTGCAGCAGATAAGATATTCAGGAAGTTCTATTTTTAACTGCATGCAGAAAAAGTATTCGGTTTACTTTGTTTCACTGAAATATCAACTAAATACTTCTGTTTGGCCTCACATATGACTTTAAAAAGCTCTACCTTACAGTAAATAACACAAAATTATAAATCAACATTACATTTACTAGGCACCTCTGTGAAGCTTGTTAACAGGACTTTCCTATTGATAAGTTTCTGATTTTTTTTATTGCCTACAAGTCATTTGTTCTTATGTTTGCACAGTGCTGTCACTATATTTACATTCACTAAAAACACTAAGCTGTTATCTCTGAAACTAAACTTATCATTAGAATCCAAGCCTAAATTGGAATTTTTCCTCCAGATAATAGAACTTTAAATCCAGCCTTAGCCTTGTGACACTTCAAATCTTGCATTCTCACATGTGCAGATTACAGATCCTGGAAAGCAGACACTTCCCTCATGCACCCTTTAGAAGGTATGTTAATGCAAATACCCAGTTTTCTTTCAACATTGCTTGGTGCTGTTCAATGGCAATAAATACAGCCATTATGCTGATACTGACCCAGATATACATTGATTTATGCAAACAAGAAACAGCAAAGTACAGTTTCAGGCACTGACAACATCCAACAGATCACCGTTTCTCGGTCTGCAAGATCCAACTCATGTGTGAGGCAGTCAATACCATCTCTCAGGGCCCTTCAAGCTCCTAACATCTGCCATCACATTGCTGTAACACACTGATGTTCCAAGTGCTAATTTAGTCCTTTCTAGCAGGCACACAAATGCAGTAAGGCAGGTGTCTGCAAGCCTTATCCAATTGCTGAAAATACTTCTATTTAGAGGTAAAAGACTACACACGCATACAAAAAACCTTCACCTTCGAAGAAAATATTAAGAAGCTCAACAGCATTTTTTTGGTTTGTTTTGTTAAGGAGGTTATCATGGCTCAATAGCCTTTTTGATGCTTCAGCACACAGGCGTTAGATCTTGAAGCTTTATACTTTGAAAATCTAGCATAGTAGCATATGTATTTTAATCTGCAAAACCCAACTAAACTATAAATTCATGACTATCGTACAAGAAAGAAAACCTTTCACCGTTAGAAAGATATAGTAGGTGCCTCCTACCTCTACATGCTGAGACACTGAAGAACTACTAGAAACACTTATAGTCCTCAATGACTGAAAATGTAGTGCTCATTTTTAACAATGCTGACTTATAAGAAAACACGAATGCTCACCTCATAACAGGCAATGCTTCTTCCCAAGCAACATATATCTAGCAAGAAATTAAAAGCTGCTTTTAAAAAGCATTTAAATTGGAGAGCTGAGATCAAGTGGCGGGGCAGAAGCTGTAATTTAAATTTATTTTCCATGAGTCAGCTGATTAACATTTACTTGTTATCAGATTCTATTAATCAATCAAAAGACTTCACTTGAAATATATATCAACACCAATATCAGTTCTAGGACACTGGCACCTACATTCATTTTTAATCATAAACATTGTCATGGAATTTGCTTACAACATAAAGTCCAGCATCTGCCTGTTTGAAGAAAACATACATTATTAATGTATCTCACTCCTGAAAGGCAGAGAAGTAGACTTATCATGGGTACATATATATGGAGCTTTCAAAACAAATGTCAGCTACAGTATGCCTTTAAAAATATTACTGAATTACTCCGAACAGGGACTAAAGCATAAATATGTGGAACTTGCCCAGGGAGGCTTAGGGCACCGCAGCCCTTTCTCAACACCATGTGCTGCAGCAACTATTCCCAGTCACATGCCAGAAGGGCAGTGGTACAGCTGCACAGCTTTCCCATCCACACTGTGGCTCCATCCAGGCTTGACATTTGCACAGAAAATTCAAAACATCTGGATTTCAAGCACTACTTTATACGCAATGTTTCTGATATAAATTCTAGCAAGTCCACTGCATTATTTACTGCTAACTTGAGGTAGTCAAATGCCTCAAGTGATGGTGATAAACTGGATTTCTTCCTTGCTGCGTCAAGAGAAACAATCAGATAGAGGTCTCCACTTTTTAATGAAAGGACGGCTGCTCCGCCAATCCTTTTGAGATACATTTAGTTACATATATCATATATAGGGCAAACTATATACCGTGCAATGGAGTCAGCAAAAATAGATGGTCACATACAATGAGACTTCAGGCAATAGCTGACTTAAATCAGGAAAAAAATAATTGAATTAGATAATTTCATTTAGAGGGCTAAAGGAGTAGAAATACCACTCCAAGATCTAATATCTCTTACTATTAAAAACATATCATATTTCTGGTTTCAACTTCTGACTATCAGATATTATTATAAATCTAGTAAACAAAAGAGCTCTAAGGTTTCTGGTATCATCTCTTTTTGTGAATAGGATTCAAACCAGTTCTTAAACACATCTTCAACTGAATAAATTCAGCTCTTTTGCTCTCAAGGATGAGCATATTTTCCAGATGCAAACTCATACAATGGATTATTTTTTTTTCCTCCCTTTAGAACCATCCCCATCTCTAGCAAGCCTAGCACCGGTAGCTGAGAAAGCCAACTTACAAAAGCACAACCAAGTTAGTATTTCAGTAGGTCTGCTCCCCTTTAAACATATTCAAAGCATCACTTCCAAAACCACATTTCTGTACCCTATAGGTTACATTGTGTTACATGAATAGTCTGCATCACAGTCAAGTCACGCATGTGACTTAAATCTGTCCAGTCATCATAATGTTTTCAGAGGGAATATTAAAATAACAATCAACAATCGCTTTGTTTTCTTCCCATTCCACAAACAGCATCAGTTCAAAATGAAACGTGTGCTAACACAGTTGAGAATCAAAAACAACAAAAAAGGAAGCAGACACAAGAAAAGTCTGAAAAATTACACGCACTTGAAACAAACTTTCAATAACAGCAGGGGTACTGATGATTCTGTTGCCTTCATCTTTCTGATGCTTTGGAATAGATGCATTTGAATTCTAATACTAAATGACGCTAATTGTGCCTCTCAGTGCAGGGGGTTGAGCCATGCCCCAAAAAAACCCAGCTATTTGTGAATTTATTTAAATGCTGCTTCTGATTGTCTTTGGGTTTCTGAGTAATGTCAGCTGGACAGATACATTCCAATACTAACAGATACTCTCTTGCCTTGACAAAGACACCACCACCTTTCTAACCATTTCATATACTGGTGTGCCAAAATGATCCTTTCCCTCACTAGAGAGGGGTACTTTTTCCAATCTCAGCAAAAATCTTTCGAGGTGATTCTTATCTGCTTCACAGCCCTTGGACCTGGCTTCAGAGTTGCTCCTCTTCACGTATCAAAAAAGGCAAGAAAATATAGGAAAAAATAGTTTGTTGCTAAAAACAGTCTCTTAATACAAAACAAGAAGCAGTTCATCAACTTAGGTCTGGAATTTTCTATCTTTGAATATCTGACGTGAACATTTTCTTGCTTCTTACTTGTAATCTGCTATTCCTTCACAAAACCAAACTGGGGAAAGAGAAGTCGCATCGTGCAGCACCACACCAGCACATGGGTTGAATTACCTTGCTTTGCCACTTGCCATAAGAGAAGAAACGAGCAGTAATGGACTTTGTTGTACCCACAGAGAGACTGGGGGAACTGGGTAACACGACACTGGCTAAAAGCAAATAAAAGATGAGAATGAGGAGTCCTGAAACAGTTCAGCAAAAAAATGACCAGCACTTCTGGACTTTTCTGCCCATTACTCACTTGAGCATTTCTGCTCTGCACTCCTAATAACACAGATACCCATCCTGTGACTTTTTCAAGCTGACTCTTTGTTTCAAGCCCAATATACTTGCCTGCTTATTTCCAATCTCTACAATTTCGATTTTTGGAGCAGACACCTTGTCCAGCACACCTTACAATTCCTGACCCCCATCTTCGTATTTCACACATAGTTCTTATATTTCACCTTCCAACTATCTTCCCTTCAACTACACTTTGCACACTGCCTTGTATGCATATTTTCGAGCTCTGAAGATTCTTTACCCAAACTTAGTGCTCCTTCTTTTCCCTCAGGGTTCCCTGTACAGCTAAGAAAAGAGCTGACACCCTCACACCCTGAACCCTCACCAGACCGGTTTCCTCTTACCCATTTTTCCCTGCCCTACTGGTTTTCAGTCCAGTTCCCCCACTTTTTTCTTCCCAGGCTTCAGGTGCCATACTCCTTCTCCCTACCCCCAACTCCTGATCGCTTTGGTTTCCTCAATCTACTGAAATTTTCCCCCCCCTCTATCAAATTCCAAGGCCAACCCAATTTGTCCTTGTTTCAATCCACCTCCTCTATAAGGCCAAGGTTTCTCCTGTACTCAGATGAAGCAGCTTTTAGGTCTCAGAATTAAGCTGTTGATGGGCAGGAAAACTCCCTGATTTCAATTAGCATACCAGCAGTCCAGCTTGCGGGAAATTTCTGCAAACACAGCTGCTAAAAATCTAAGTCTTTACCCAGCCCATACGTATTTTTCAATGCCTCCCAAACTGGCTCAAATGGATGACTTCTCCATGAAAAAATATAAAAATATTAAAAAAAACAAACCAACACTGCTACACCTTACAAGTTTAAAATCCGCACTCGAAAACGAGATGATTTAAATCTTCAAATAAACAAGACAATTCACATTAAGAAGCTGAAGGAAATACTCCCTCTCCCCTAGCATTGTTCCAAAAATACACCACTATTTTAGCTGAAGTTTCCACATACAACAAATCTAACAGGACTCACCAGCGTGGAAAGCTTTTGCTAAACTGCAAAAGTTTTGGTTAAGCTCTAATCGTTCTGAACAGGGTCTTGTAACAAACAGCAACAGTAATTAGATCCTTGGTGCCACGAGGATCATTGATATCAACCACAAACACAGTCTTTTACAAGATCATTTACAATCCCCAGTTATTGACAAGAATCTCAATATAGCAAGTACTGTGCAAACACAGGATAAAAAGGCAGCTCGCTGCCTTGAAGAACTTACAATCTATTAAGATAAAAGAAGACTACTACCACAAGATGAAAACACGCGCCGAATGGCTCCATTCTGAGATCTACAGATCTGCCAGACAATCGTCCGCAAATCTGTTCATTGCACACAATCCACACAGATCAACTTACCCTACCTAACCACTGATTTGATACCAAAGATAAGATGCTTCTCAAGTCTGTTCATTTTATCACTCTTTTTACTATTCTTCCTTTTTTTTTCTCCATTTATTCCACTTTTTCTTACCACAGAAAATCACAAGGTATCCACTTTTAAGACTTTTATCCCCTCCCACTCTGTATTATTTTGACTTACCTCCCTTGCCCTCATCATCGTCTCTTTCCAAAACTCTGAAATCCTACACAGAGTACATTTCTCCTTCCTCAACTTCTCCAATTAGTATTTCCTTCTCTTCTTGGCTTCGAAAGGAAAAATGTTGCAGAGGGACAGACAGGAGATTTTTGTTGTGCTTTTTTTTAAAATCAAGTAACTGCTTCAAATTAAATTCGCTAACCAAACTATACAAAAGGCTGAGAAATCTCAAGGGGAACGCTGAAAAGAAAAACAAACTACAAAGTGCCAGCTACAGGGAAAGAGGAGCCTGTGGGGATGCTTATGAGACTACTGCCCACAGGAAAGCTTGGAAGCACTGATTCTCAGAGCCCTGGTCAAGTGCAGCATGGCCTGAGGTCCCACAGTTTTGTACAATTCCTCCTGCATAGGAACGAAACCACTCAAACACAGAAATGCAGGGCTCATCTCTCACTCTACGCCAAACTCAAAATGCTGAGGTACCTATGATACAAAGTAGGCTATTCTTCCCTCCACTTCTTCAACTTCTTTTTGCAAAAACAGAGCTTTGGTACCATTTCCCTGGTGCTCTGACCTTTCTTTCCCAAATTCTGGCAGAACACAATTAACCTGATCCTTTCCTATTTGCTGCTGCCCACAAGAATCTGAATAACTGCAATGAAAACCAAGAAGACCGGTCACTTTCTGCTGTATAGAAGAACACAGACTTAAGGCACTTAAGTAACAACAGTAGTCTATTCTCAACCAGAGATTAACTCTGCAATCATAAAACTAGCTCCTACGACTTCAATCCCATGGAAATTACTTATACATGCTCATGAAAACATCATGTCTTTTCTGGCTGTCCCAATGTAAATGTCTTGATCTCTGCTCTACAGCCTGTTCTTACGCGATGTGAAAACAAATCTAAGTTTAAACGCTGGTGTGTAATAGACAAAATTTCAAGCATCGTGTGGTATTTCAATTATTTCTTCAAAAGATGAAGTCGTAATTTTAGCAGTACTATTTCAGTTGGATGGTAATCTGAATTTAAACACTGTAGTAAATGGCTAATTTTTTTTTTCGTTAGTGACGGTATGCAAGTTATTTCAGAAGACAAAACCACATACCCTCTGAAATTTCACAGAAAGGATGACAGGCAGAGAAGCCACAGACACCTTGTTATGTCATCAGTTACCTTTAAAACAGCGTATTACGAGTAAGCTAACAAAGCGTACGTGCATTTTCAGGTAGAAAAATGTGCTATCCGAAGCATGCTAACCAATATTTAATGCCTCAGCAAAAAAAAAAAAAAAATGCGCATGCATAAGTACATCTAAATAACGAGACAAAAGATCTTCATCTGGTAGGTAAATATTTAGGCTACTTAAACAGTTATGTATCATTGTGCAAGACGGCAGGAATCGCTCAAATTACTACAGTCTTTAACCCAGACTGTGCTTAAATGTTTCTGTGGCCTGCTTAACATTCCAGGCATACTTCTGGCAAGGTAGCTCTGGCTGTGGTTCAAACTGTCCTTGTCCAACTTTCACTTACTATAAAAACATTGTTTAATATAGAAAAGTATACATGGAGACATATGTTTCTTATTTCAGAGACACCTCGAATACTGACACTTGTGTTCACTGACTCCGCGTGGAAATTTTTAGGCGAACGCTTTCAAGCAAGGCTCTATTTACCGAGCAGTGCTCGCTACGGATAGTCCACGCTTCCACCAGCTTTAAGCTAGGATACTTAAATATCGCTTACAACGCAATTCTTCTGAAAAACATAAACCCTACCCGTATTTATCCACCGTAATTAGAAGGAAAAGGTCCAGCTCAACCTCACCACGCACCGCCGGGCCCGAGAGAGGTGCAACCGCTACCCCAAAACACGGCGGCGGACGGGGGTAATTTGCAGCAGACCGCGTATTTGTCAAATTAACTGCAGGAATTTACCGGTTTGCTTACCTCCACGCAGCGTTATCTTTTATGAGGAGGTAATCTACCAAATTACTTCAGCATGCCTCCAGCCTGCTGCTGCCAATTAGTTCAGCCCGGCTAATAAATCAGGATGGCCAAGCCGGGCGGTTGCAACGGGGCTAAGCCCAGAGCCCTGGCCCAGGCTGCCCTGGGGGGGCTTGTGGAGTCTCCCTTCTCTGGAGACGTTTCAAACCCTCCTGGACGAGTTCCTGTGGGACTTGGTCTGGGTGATCCTGCTCCGGCAATTGGGGGGATTGGATTAGGTGATCTTTGGAGGTCCCTTCCAATCTGCGAATCTGTTCGAGGAGGATGAACAGGGGCAGAACATTCCTGCCTCCCCATCTCCCACAGAGACAACACTTGCTCTACGCACCCACCGCGGGCACACAAACAAACAACAACCAAAAAATAATAATAACAATAAAAAAAGACTAAATTCCCTCATTTTCTTGATTTAACGCTAACACCGGCGGCAAACTCGCCACAGCAGCCGGGGCGGGGGCTCTGAGCCCCAGGTCTCCGAGGGAGAGGGGCCGCTGTGACAGGGCCCCCGGCCCCGTCCCGCTGCGGGGCTCCCCCCGCCGGCCCCGCCGCCCACACCCTCCCGGCGGCCACGGACCGGGCAAGGAAAATGTCGCCGCCGGGCCCGGCCCCGCCGCCGAGGGGGAAAGGGCGCGGAGAAAGGGGCACCGGCGGGGTCAGCCGGGCTCCGGCCCTCCTTCCCCCCCCGCCCCTGGATCGCTCCCGCCGCTTTACCTGTCCCGGGGGTCGATCCACGAGGTCTGCCGGGTGTTATGGTCGATGTAANCGCCGCGGAGGCCGGGCCGGGCCGGGCCGGGCCGGGTTGGAGCGGGAGGAAGCCGGGCCCGAAGCCCGGCACGGCGGCGGCGGGAGGGCGGCAGCGCTCCGGGGGTGAACCCGGAACGGGGAGCGGGGCTCAGGCCCCGCCGCGGCCAGTCCTGCCCCACCCTGGGGCCTGCGAGGGACC
>WEIS01022050.1:41397-54969 GCA_013389965.1 Todus mexicanus | reverse complement strand
GGGTCATTCTCCCCGTGGTGCCCACCCGAAAAGCCTCGGGAGTGCTGAGCAATGTGGGGAAGAACTTCTTTCAGGGAGGATGACAGAGCCCTGGCACAGGCTGCCCAGGGGGGTCGTGGAGTCTCCTTCTCTGGAGACGTTTCAAGCCCACCTGGATGAGTTCCTGTGGGACTTGGTCTAGGTGATCCTGCGCCGGCAATGGGGGGATTGGACTAGGCGATCTTTGGAGGTCCCTTCCAAGTCCTAATAATCTGCCAATCTGTGAAGGGACCTGGGTCTGCTGCAGAGCCGCTGGAGATGATGGAGGAGAGGCGTTGAGGGCCACACGAGGCTCCGCGATCACGCTGTATCGGTGGAAAAGGAAACATCCGTCTCGCTTGACATCTCTACCCAGTCCCTTAACCTCGTTCTGTAGAGCAGAAAGCTGTCTGATTTAACCTGAGCCTGCTGGAGACCACAAAGCAGAGTTCCAGCTACCAGCTAGAATTAAGTTCCCCAAAACTTTGTTAGAACAGAGTTACGTTGGTTTGTGGTACCGCGTGCCTTTCCAGGACGCTGACTTCAGCGAAACCTTTGAAAATCTGGACTTAAAAGAGTTAAAGCAATGCAGGCTAAGCTTCTGAAAACTAGGAAAGGAGTTTAATAATGTATTTCTCAAACAACCTTAACTCAGCCCCCTGAAACTGGCCATGCTCTGCCAGGAATTATATTGCAATTCCAATTATGTTCCACTTGCTTTCGCTGTTTTAAGTTACAGTTCTATGAACATTAATTGCTGCGGTGTGGTTATAAATGCAGGAAATTAGAGGAATTTTGCTCCTGACTTCTTGGGCCTTTCTCTCGCTCCCTCTTTCTTTCCCACCTAGACTGTTAGTTATCACAGCACAGAGCAGTGCATAGAATCATGGAAGGGTTTGGGTTGGAAGGGACCTTAAAGATCATCTAGTTCTGACTCTCCTGCCATGGGCAGCGACACCTCCCACTAGGCCACGTTGTTCAAGGCTCCATACAACCTGGATCTGAACAGTGATGAAGCATCCACAACTTCCCTGGGCAACCTGTTCCAGTGTCTCACCCCCTCAGAGTGAGAGGCATGAGGGCGGCAGTATAGATTGTAGGACAGACTGAGTGTTCAACCTATATTTTATAGGTTATTTCAATAGTAGTCGATTGGAGTCTTCTTATCGGGGCTATTGTAAGCAGTGAAGTGTGATAGGGGAATAATGTGGGGGTTTAGTGATGACGGAAAAGCAGCATATGAAGCTCTGAGGGCAATGGTGAAGTAGATGAAAAATGTGGTAAAGGTGTAAAATTACGCCATTGTGAGGTTTTAAATCTGATGTACAAAAGCCTTGACATGTTTGTATCAGCTCATCTTTAAGAGTTTGCTTCAGCTGGCTGTTAGGCTGTCTTGCGTGGTTCCAAGAGTTCAACAGTATCTCCAGGAGGAAGGTGCTGCTTGTGTTCTATGGATGCTTTTGATGCATATTTCAAAGAGGGCAGAATTAAGGCACAATACAAAGCCTCTGGGTTTTAGTGGTTGAAAATTCTATTATTTGGTCTCCCAGATTTTCAGAGGTTTTATTTAGCAGATGTAGGCATTCTTAAATGGTCCACATCTATATTAATGGAGTTTTGGGACACTGGATTTTCTTGTTTCAAAAAAAATCACTCTGTTGTCTGTGCACCACAGTGCAACTCTCCATTCCTTCTTAATGTCTGTGCAGCACAGCACCACGCCAAGACACTGCACTAGTTCATAATACCTGGAAGCAGTAGAGCCAGGTTGCTATAATAATCCACCAAGACTAATTAGCCCTGCTGAGGATACGTGCAGCATCGCTCTCCAACGTGGGCCGGTTCTTCCTTGTCAGTCCCTGGAGGGTCTGATTCTTCAGTGGGTCAAGAGAGGGTCAAACTTCACTGAAGAACCTGTAGATGGAAGTTGCAGAAACTGTGGGACTGACCGTGGAGGCAGCGAAAGGATTTCAAATGGGGGTAGGGAGCTCAACCCAGCAGCGGGCAAGAGGGGAACCAGCAGGATTGAGTGTGAAATATTTCGTTCAGCTCATAGCCCTTTAACAAAATTCTCGTATTAACTTTGGCAAGTTGTTCCAGGTAAGAGCCAGAAAAGGACTTGGCTGGGCTGTTGTTTCTCAGGCAGAATTATGCTGCACATGTTCCATGTAAACCATGAGCTTTATGTCCAGTGTGGCCTGGATCTCATGGATTCATTATAAATGGAGTTGAGGATGCATAATGCTATCAAAAACAGTTCCAAAATTTTTAGGTGCACAGTAGCTGCATCTTCACCCAACAGGGTGCATCTCCCTAAATCTTGAACAAATATGAAAAAAAACCCCACTTAAATTCTGCCTGGGCAAAGTTTTCTGGCTAAACACAAGAACATGTCCTAAACCCCTCATATTTAAAACTGTCCTAGACTTGAGGGCTAACATTTAGACTGCCTGTATCTAGAAAAATAGTTAGCTTCAGTTAGGAGCTGAAGCTTCTTTAAATGCTCATGAATAAAGGTGTTGAAAAACCTGATTCTAAGAGTCCAGCAAACTATGCACAGAGCTGCCTACAATAACCAGTAGGAAACGATTGGGCAGTTGCCTCACGAGAATAGAAACTCCCTCTCTGCAGCACGCTCATGCCAAGATGCCAGGCAGGAACTCTCAATTATTTTTCAGGCCAGAATGGTACCCTTCCTCAGGTGTTACTTCATCCTTCTGCCTGTTTCTCAGGAGGAAATGAACAAAGCAGCCAGGAGCCAGGAATTGTTTTTGAGTAATATGAAAAGGCAAGAAGCGAAGAACATGAAAAAGTCACTGTAGTTTTCATGCCAAAGCACTAATTTGCAATGCATTTTATGCCATTCTTAGCCGGCAATGAAATCCTCCTGAGTCTGCATTTCTGCTTCCTCCCATTTATTTTCTTTCCTACATAATATCTGTCATACTTCAAGACAATAAAGGGAAAGAGTGGGATGGAGAACCTGGTGCAACACAGCACATCTCTGGTTTGGTTTGCAGAAGGAAACCCCTCTGCCAAACAAAGACAAGCTGCATAGTATGCAATGGGTAATACCATGGACAATTTTGACTTATAAGAGAGACAAGTCTGCCACAGGAAATTAAATGCCTGCAGTACATATTTTAATCAATCTGCACAAATGCCAATGTATCCTACTTCATATAAAGATATATCTACATAAATTTACATCAGCCCCTTGTCTCACTTGCATCTTATTCCTGTGTGCATAATACACATCTCAATTCTTGTGCATTTCACACACCTTCATTCCACACCTGTTCTCCTTTCCTTCCATTTCTTTCCACCCACAAACATTGCTCACACATTCACTCATTCCTCAGGCACACCTATTCCCATTAATTCCAAA
This sequence comes from Todus mexicanus, assembly GCA_013389965.1. Taxonomy (NCBI): domain Eukaryota; kingdom Metazoa; phylum Chordata; class Aves; order Coraciiformes; family Todidae; genus Todus; species Todus mexicanus. The sequence goes on along the minus strand of WEIS01022050.1, from coordinate 51,563 downwards.
TTACATAAGCAGCTTCTCTTTGTGTGCCCTCCCTCGCCATCTTCAGCATTTAGAATCACAGATTCTACCTACACATTTTCTCTGTTACACGTGCCCTTTTATGCAGGTCAATAATTGATACAACCACATTTTCCATAGAAAATGTAGATAACATTTCCCACTGTAGGTTGTAGGTAGCAAGTTCCAACTTTCCTATTGTCCACAGGAAAAACCCTTAATTTTGCAAAAAAGTCCCAGTCTCATTTTGGCACTCCACTGCTTTCTCACAACTGCCTGGAAACGGCAGCCCGTCAGAACTGTTCTCCCATTGTGTATAGTAACAACTCCAGCCTCATCTTCTAGTTCTGAGCACTGATTTGCAATTTCTTTCCCACTTCCCAGGTCTTCCCACCTGCGTGGGTCCTTTTATATACTGTCATCACACCTAAGTAAAACTACCACTTCTCTTTGATCTTAGATGTCTTCTGGAATGACAGAGCGAACGCTCCATCATTATTGTCCCGATGACCAGCTATCATGCTCATCCTGCAGCTGGAGCTTGCTACATTTCCCATAACCAACAGAATGGAATCATGTGGGACTGGGACATATTTTCTCATTAGCTCCATCCCTTCAGGTCTCTTCTGTTCACCACACGTACATATGTATGCAAAAATGTAAGAATCAGTGTAAAGATAAATTAGAGAGAGAGAGGACGCAGAGATAAGTACAGACATATACATGTACACATACACACAGAAAGATACCTCGTAAGGCCCATCTCTCCAAACCAAATAAATCTGCACGCTGCATATGACAACCTAATACCTAGTTGAACTGCTTTACTGATGAGAAATCTGTCTTGGAGAAGGCTCTTCTTAGGCTGCCTTACAGAGATATAAGGATCCTCCAGCATGGTGGAAACAGTGCTGGCTGCCCCATCTTTGCAGCCACAGCTAGTGTGGCATCTGAAGTTCTTTCAGAGAGTGGCTGGGCAGAGGAGAGATCTCACACTTGGGTTTAAGAATGTGCAACAAGATGGGGCGTTGTCTCTTCTGTAGGGCTAGCAATTGAGATAGTATGGAAGGGGAACTAGACAAGCCCAAATCACAGTTGATTACATAGGGGTTCAGGGATGGCATAATAGTTGAGAGAGGTATGGTGCATAGTAGGAAGGGTGATCAACAGTCATCTGCTTCATAGAAATAGAAGAGTAGCCAACTCTCAACTCCTGCTTGGTGTCGGCAGCCAAGAGCCGAGCTCCAGGAATAGAGAGTCTGTTGATGATCATTCTCTGGCTCAGCTAGAGGTGTGAAGGGTGCCAGGATGCAAAGCAGAAATGTAAAATGCCTGAGGGCTCTCAGGGTGGGAACAGGAGCTATGTCTGTGTACATATGAAGGAAGCAAGTTTTTCCCTTTACACACCAAGCAGGTCTGGCATGATAATCTTCTTGAGACAGGGTATTTCCATGTAGAATATAGACTTAAAATCCCAAAACAGTGGGAAAAAACAGAGGATAAGTCTGCTTCTAACATGAAGTGTAACTGAAGGATTTCACAAAGAGTGTTCTATTAGGAGGCATTTATATAGCAGAAGATTTATTCATTTTGCAGCAACAAGTCCATCTGAAAAAAGCAAAAGTAATCCTACAAGCCTTTTGTAATCATTGGTGTTTCCTCCCCTGCTTCTTTTCTTCATAGCAATTTCAATTAAATGGACCATGGAAGATCTGTAGTTACAATCTTTGGGTCAGTAGTCCACATCTAGCCAAGGAAATAAGTAATATCAAGCTATTGTTGGGTGCTTCACTTCCTGCGAAGGATTGCGTTGCCGTATAGTATGCATAGATGACACGTGAGGTAGATGACAAAGAGGACAGTACCTCTGGGTACAAGAAGAAAATAGTCCCTTACAGTATTTTTAGTTCAAGTGTCAAGGCTGTGGCTAGCCTTCAAATGAATGTGATTCAAGTGCTTAGATCCTCCAATGAAATGTATACACAACTATTTGTTCTCCTATCATTATGCACATAAAACACTGGAATATGTATATAATGTGCTTTTATAATGCACATTTGAAAATCCATGGCATGCCAAAATTCTTCATTTATGACATTCATTTAATACACAGTATATAAGTGGAATTATTGATCAGAAGATTTCAAAGAAACCAAATTATGTAGAAACAGTAAGATGTGATACTCCTCTAGGATTCACAACTTTTTGATACTATATTGGCTACAAACAGAAAAGTTATGAAAAATGCGGAAGTTAGATATTAAATAAGTCCAGCAATAAATTTAAATATGGATCAGTTCCTCTGAGTACGCAGGCCTGCTTATGTCCAGCTTGCATCTCCCTTTTTAATACTTCAATTCATGCCACCTACCAATTTGTCTCTAAAAGGCCTGGGATAAAGGCAATGTGAATTTCTCTTCATCATTCCTAATGTAACATTTCAGTCAACTTATTTATCAGCTGTCAGTAGTATCTGCTTCAGACAGTGTAAGTGCTTGTACTCAGGAAATCACACCGACCGTGTTCCCATGAACAAATCCCATTCTTCATGCTACATACACCCCAGCTTGTCAACCATTTAAATTCCCAGATTCAGCATTTTATCTATCAAAACATTTAGGATGTTAATAATTATGGGGAAATAAATAAATAATAATTTCCTCATAGAGACGATTAATTTTGTGTGTGCCCTCCTGTGGTATGTTCTGTCCGGACCAACTTTCAAGCCTGAAGTTTATCATCAAGTGCTGTGTATAAATTGCACAGCATTTGGAATTTTAGATTTTTTTAAATTCTCTGAAAGGATCTGATGAGTCATCAAGCTAATTCAGTCGGTATAAAACTCCTGCTCCTAACATCCCACCGCAGGGCTTGAGAGGGTAGGGGGTAGTTACTCTACAAGTCACCTCTCTCTCATCTCTGTCTTCACTGTGAATATTCACTCACTTACTCTATTTGCAAACTTAAGCCTATTTCACTTAAGTGCTTTTCCAGACAACTATAAATAGGCCCTTGGAAGTGGTAATTAAGTCAGGACCACATTCACTCACAGGAATTTAACAGCTTCTCCTGGCAGAATACAATTGTTTTTTCCTCCTCCATCCAGGTCTTTGCAATTAGCCGCAGAGGACGTGGAACACTTTAATGGTTCAAACCATTTGCAGTATGATTGTATACTGGCACGGTATTATTCCTTTTTCCTCGTTATTCACGTTGCTATTAATTTTTCTTAAAAAAAATATTGTTGAGAAACAGATTCAGTCTGAGCTCAGACTTGTCATGTGCCCAAAATAAAATGCGATGGTGGAAGAGAGGGTGGAGCTGACATAGAGGATCCAAAGGCTGGAAAAAGAGATGGTGGGTGCTAGGGAAAAAGATTGTTGAAGTTAGCTTGATTTTTTTTCAAACGATAGTTAAATTAAACTTGGAAGGAAAAAGTTATCTTCTGGACTTTCATTGCACTTTATACTTAAAGTAAGTGAGAGTTACTTGTCCTGTTAGATTTCACAAAGAAACCTCTCATGCCAGCATGCTTTTATACACCCAGTGACCACAGCCCACCACATTTGAGCCCCAACAGGACATGTTTTTCTGCCCCCTGGCCTCAGAGCCAGCACATATGCCATGCCACCCCACGACAAGAAGGTCCCCTCCCGGCTGCTGGTGCTGCGTACTGCTTGGAGAGGGGGCTTGGTGGAAGGCCTGAAGACTGGTATGTGTCTTGTGCCGATTTGAAAGACGATAAATGTATTCACTCTCCTGCATAAAGCTTTTAAAAAAGACAGAAGTAGAGAATTTTCTAGATAAATTACCATATATAGGCTTTCTGCAGGATTCCCCAGCACACTCGCTCAGTGACTCCCAATTACTTCAACAACACTGCAGTGCTTGTTCTCACATTGACATCACCGGAGAGATATTTATTCCAACACAAGATGTTTGCTGTGCAGAATATGCCCAATTTTGTTTTACAAAAGCGCGTTATTACAGTTCATTTTTCATTTTCATCCAAAGATGTATTGCCTGTGCTATTGCATACTATTAGGAATAGAAATAGCACAAAACAACTCTCTGCAACCCACTTTTTTTTTCTTTTTTTTTTCCCCCAGCTAAAGCAACATGCCAGTTCACATGTGTTCCAGTAAGTATACATTCCATTTCAGTAATACAAGAATAACGCTGGCAATGTGCGTTGTGATTTGGATACTGGAAACGTGCTGCAAAACCTCCGTAATGTGAAAATGATTGTATCAAGCCACACCAAAGTCCATCCAGCCCAGTACTGTGTTTCTAATGGTGGCCACTACCAGTTGCCCAGAGGAGTATAAGGAGGAATTAGATATATAGTGATGTTTTTCATTAACTATCTTCCAATCTCCAGCAAATTCCAGCTCAGGATGTTCTGGCCCAGAGCTGTCTTCCTTGTATTCAACAGCTCCCAAAGGATTTTCTTTACTGAGTTCATTCAATCATTTTAGCATCCACGATATACATGGCAAAGATCTTTTTATCTATACACTTCGAGAGGTATTACCTTCTGTTTTGAACCTTTGTGCTGTTACCAGTTGATGCCTCCTATCTGTTGTGCTAAACTGTGATTATTCTCTTCTGCTTCTCCATGCAGATATATCACCCCTCCTTCACATCCTCCGATGTGGTTTTTTTTGTGATATTCCTAGCCTTATGGAGGAAGAAATTTCCTCTTTATTACACTCAGCGTGGACTGAAGTGATCATTGCCGTTCGGTCACCACAATGAGTGACCAACAAATTCGAAAACAGGGTTGGATAATAGTCCCCACTAGTCTATCCTTTTGGAAATGAAGGCAAAAAAAAACCCAATTCAATGGTTTATTTTGACCTTTGGTGCATGTTTTACATGTGGTGGGTGTGCATGGAAGTGCTGAATTTCAGAACCCCCAAAGGCTATACCAGTTCAGGAAAGCAGAATTTCTTAGAGAACTCCTCAGTATGCCCAGAATAGAAAAACACAGCCTTAGTACAATTATATTAATGTTACTGGAGTGTTACATTCATAAACAGAATAGTTCCTCTTTTACAGCAGTCATTGATACTTCTTCAGGTATTTTTGTTGTTGTTGTTGTGTTTTGGTTTTTTATATTCTTTTTAATTGATGCTGGACAGCACTGCCAACCCAGCTGGATGGATATTGTTCTTTAAAGCCAATAACACTCTCAGAAATCAAGTCAATATTTTATAGTGATGTAACACATCATTGCTAGATGCAAGATACATGATTCTCTAATTTTTACTGTTCAAAACAGCAAAATAAAAGTAAGAAAAAATAGCTTGTTGATTGTCCTTTATAATTTTTATCCTCCATTGTCCCTCAGTGAACATTGTCTCACCAGAACTACCTAGAAAATTACCTAGGCAGAAAACTTCTTTGTTCTCTGAGAGCTTTTAAAGTTCAGATATCCTCAAGTTCTTGTTACGTTTACATTAACATTTATGTTTAAAGTGGCCCCCAGAGATTATTTTTAAAATATGTTTTGATTAATATTCTCACTGGATCACATATAATGTTAAAGAAAGTTTAAATGATCATTTTGGCTGCCTAGATTTTTTTTCCAGTGCTTAAAAACCTGTAATTGGCTTTTAAAATTTAATTCTAAGATCTCTCAAACTTGTAAAATCAAGACTCTTTTCCTTTATTTTACCTTTACTACTGGAAAATCTGCAAGTTTCTGTAATGCCTAGTATTGTAAAAACCATATTGCTGTACTTGGTGTAGTAATAATACAGTCTAAGGAAAAGCATCTGCTGAGCTCACTATATTGAATTGAGATCAGTATCCAGCAGTGAGATTCTGCCACTAAACAGAGCAATCTGACACAAAGTTAAAATATAGGGGGTTTATTCATTATTTGATCCAATGCCTCATCTGCACAGAAAAATCCTTATGTCAAAGTCAGTACCCTCAGAACAGTTTGATGCTGGAGAGATTTGTGTTGACTTACTCCTTGTATCATGCCAATAGAACACGGAAGATTTGGTCTGGCACCAAGTAGAGCAATCTTCTCTTCTTCTGTCTTCTCACTAGAAAAGTGAATGTATTTTCCTCTCTATTAACTCTACCAGCAACGTAGGCATCTTGCTTTGTAAACTCTGGATTTTTATGTCCAAGTTACACAGTCCAAATTGCCTGAAGCGGATAATGAAGATACCACCCTATAGTAATATCTGTTATAAACGGCTGCCTATCATCACGAAGAATGAAAATTTTTGTGGCAAAGGCAGAGCTGCAACCCAGTTCTGTCGGGCAGGACGCAGCTGAGTTAACCGCCAGATTTTCTCTTTGCGCAGTGTCTTGCCTCATTCGCTAAACACTTCCAGCTTTTGGGATGCAAAAGTGAAAAATGCAAAGTTCTGTCAAAACCAAAGTTGAAAGGTTTAAAGCAACACAAATATGCAACCGAAAAGACCTTCCTGGATGACCAGCATGGCACTGACCAATGCCACTGACAGTAAACTCTGCAGGTCCAAGGGCCTCGTGTTTCCTTCATGAGCTCTGACACTGGGGTTGCCAGAGGGAAGTTTCCACAGGGGAAAGTTGAGGGACTGCAGCTTTTTCCTTTTGGCAGTTGCCAGTATCCTGCAGACATCCAGTTGAAAGATGGAATGGGGGCTGCCAGGCCCAGCATCCAAGCCTGGCTGTCCCGAAGAGGTGAGCTGCCTACTAAATTATTGCTTGGGTTGTAGGTCTCAGACTTCACTTCTGCCAATCACTAACATGACTGGGAGAAAACAAATCTGCAGGCCATTAAACGTTTCATGGAACTGAACCAACGCAAAAAAAACTCCAAACCAAGCCAAACCAAAAAAAAAAAAAACCCAACTGCAAACTCAAATAATACGTGTGATATTCCTTAAGTCTGGTGACACATTATTTTAACCTATGCCTGAATCGAAGATTGTGAATTATGCTAATTTGATTTCTTTATCAGAGCTACTAGAACAATAGGAAGGTCAGACAGAAAAAGAAAAAGAAAAGAAAAAGAAACAAAGACAAAGAAAAGCATTAATTTACAATACTATTTAGAACATGCTAATTGTGCGCATGGACACTATTGGTAGTCCATTGGATCTTCCTGTTGCCATCCAGCTGTCATACATCATTAGCACACACTTTTCTATAACCACTAGTTCTGATGAAGTTTTGCTCAGCATAGTTACTATGTCCTATATTCTGCTGTGAGTATAAAAGAAAGTCTAGAAAATGAGCAATGACCATCTCAAGTGGCTTTCTAGATCCCTGGCTGAGGTTTCTTTCTTTCCTGTGGCTGTCAATATTATGATGAAGTTTTAGGACTGCACTTTACAAAATATGCCCCTTGGAGCATATGTCATTGGTATGGTTTAGGGCTGAAATAGGAGAATTTTTCTTTTGGCTGGAAAAACTTATAAATGACATTTTCCTTTCCACAGAGATTATTCCAATGCATTATTTTTCTTTCTCCAAGACAGACTGTATATGAACTAGGTTAATAGCAGATGATTTTCCTAATATCATTACCCTTTGGGAGTATCATTTACTAAAAGTAAAGTGACATATAATCCTCCCTCCCAACACCACCATTATTTATTACTACTCTATTAATAGATCCTGTAACTTGGTTTTATTAACAAGAGATATGACTGCATATTTGGTAGTAACTCCGTTGATATCAAGGCAAAAAGCCACAAGATTAGAATCATATTTGCTCAAAACCACTTTCTAACAATAGCTAGAATTCACACCAAAGAACATCTTGCTAAGAATAGATGGAATTATTGTGTAGAAATGCTTCATGCACAATGGAAAAAATTCCAATAATTTTGGCTGGGAGGCTACGACAATTTGTGACAAAAAGAAAGCGATGCTGTCACAAGCTCAGAAAAACATTTTAGCTCTGCTAGGGTGCTGCTTGATTGCTCACCCCCAGCTGAGTGCCTCAGACTCTTTTGAAAGAACTTAACCTTTTTAAAAAATTGCCACTACTACTACAATACGTGAATGAAAACTTGAGATTACTTTTTCTTTGCATCATTGTTGTTTTTTTTTAATGTGAATCATCCCCGTGTAACTTGTCTTGAAGAGGAGTACTTCAGTAATATCTTCAAACCTATCCCCCTAATCCTCAAAATCCAATTTGATGATATCTTCAGAAAGTCTGACTGCAGTTAGACTGTCACCATGTTGACTGTGTATTACACTAATACTGCATCACACTTCCCTTATGCAAGTCTTTCTTGACTTTTAAAGCTCCTCCTCAACTGAACAAGATCCTACCATTCTTAATCGCTAGCCCATAATCGGCATAATCAGCAACAGCAGTTTCTTCATTCTCGTTTCTCGCATCCCCCTTATACCTGAGCAAAAAAAGTCCAGTGCCTTTAGAGCTCTTCTGTGGTTTTCAGTAGTGACATAAATCATGTCATCCCATAGCAATTACCATGAGAAAGGACAGTGTGTTGTCAGGGTATAGTCAGCATATGTGAAACATGCACGTTTCACATCATGTGAACATGTCACTTGAACAAATCACTCCTTGACACAGCTGTTGTATCCTAACCAAAGAGAATAGGCTCACCTCCGGCTCCAGCAATGCCACACTGAATGAAGCTCTCGCTAGCAAGAGCCAACCACCTGTGCCATGTAGAAAGACGACGTTCCCCAATGCTTTTTGTTTCCCCTTCCCTTTGCCTTGTGCCCCACAAATAAGGTGGAGAACCGAAAGCTGGGCAGCTCTATTGGGGCTGTAAGAGCAGAAACTGAGCTGCAAGCTACAGAGCAGCACAGGATGGTGAATCTCATTGCCAGTGGGTTCTTGGTGGGTCTGTGCGTTGAAAGCAGGGAGGCCTGATTTTCATTTAGTAGCAAGCTTTTGTTCTGCCAAATGTATATGTCCCTATTTAGAGAAATTTTAAGTCTACTGTAGAAGAATGGACATGTCTTATTAATACATTCTCCTTTAGATGTATTTTATTTAAATACTTTCTTAACTTAATTTTGGACTTCTCTGCCATAGAATTGAAACGATCTAATGAAATCTGTTCCTGACAGTTCAAACTAAAAGTTTGAGTGCAGACAGGTCCACAGCATCAGAAGTCCTGCTATGTTATACAGCTGATAAAAAGGTTACGGTTTAAAGCTCTTCTGGGGGGCACAGCTTCAGGAGATAGCTTTGTTCCCTCTTTCCACAAATCACTGTGGGTTTTTCCATGCAAATTTCTTGGTCTTCAATATCTTCTCTCATCCCGTGTGAAAAACACTCCTGAATTTCAAAATCTTTTTTATAAGAATCATGTCTGGAAGCCAAATTTCCCTCCAACAGTTTGCGGCTTCAACCTTCACTTCCCATATTAGCCACAAAATGCAGAACTGCCTCTTTAAAAAGAGAAGAAAAGAAAAAAGTTAGCAAGTATAGCTTGCAGCGATTTTTATGTTCTCTCACATTTTCCTGCCACACTTCCTTTATTTTTATCTGTCATTAGGTTAATTGTAATTTCATCTGGCTTAGGCATCTGTCATTTTGTTTATCCTCTCTGTACCATGCATACCAAAGGCACTGCATAAGGAGCCATGCAAGTGTGTTTATGTTAATAACAACAAGCATACAAGGAATTGTTCTCTGTCAGGTGCTATCTTACAGCATCCCATGAAAAGCGCAGCTTTCCAGTGAACGCCGAACACCTGTTTTTCACATTCTTTAGTAAATGACTAATGTTTATATACAAAGAGAAGGTGACCTCAATTGCAAACTGGAGCAGCTGGCAATCACATTGCCAAATCCTTGCAAATGTTAGCCAGTTAGCAAAAACAAGTTTTCTTTTTGTGACTTCCAACCTTCAGCTTTATTTGTTCGCAGCTAACTCAAATATTACCTATACATATAGGATCACAGGTCAGAGATGTTCCTGCAGCTGGCAGCTGGCAACAAGTGTGCCCCACTGATTGATAGTTAAGGTGGCACAATCATGGGATTTATCTTGACAGAAGACTTCACAGGTTATCGGAGAAAGAGGAGAAAGATCCCGTATGTAAGCAACACGAAGCTGTACAGGGTCCCTAGAGGAGAAGCAAACCCGATTTCCTGCCTGGCTGGGATGGAGGGCAGGCGGAAAGGAGGAGGAAAGGAGAAACTTCCATTGTTTACATCAGAATAG
>WEIS01022050.1:715-35593 GCA_013389965.1 Todus mexicanus | reverse complement strand
GTGGGGTTTGGGGAGTGGAGGGAGGGTAAGAAGCCGTGTAACCCCTAAACCCCCTGCGGGGAGCTGCTGGCGAGCGGGGCCGCGTTAGGGCGTCCCAGCGCCCGATGGGATGGGAGGGGTGGATTGAAGGGCGCTGGTGTCAAGGTTTAGGGTCAGGGCCGTCTGCTAGACCTAGGACAGACGCTCTCTGTTAACCCCTCTTCCTCCCCAAAGGGGAAGAGAAAGGGAATAAGANATTCTGTGATTCTGTGAAAGGAAACTAGAACAGCTTTAAGGAAAGTAATAATAAGAAAATCAAATATGTACAAATATATAAAAAACCAGTACCAAACCCACCCCCACCTACCCCTGATGGCAATTATGTCACTATTGCTACTGATCACAGAATCACAGAATTAACAAGGTTGGAAAAGACCATAGAGATTATCAAGTCCAACCTGTAACCTACTACCTAGACTATCACCAAGCTATTACCCAATATTATCTAATAATCTAAATCTTGTCCCTGAGTACATCATCCAACCTCTCCTTGAACACCTCTAATGGTGCTGGGGATGTCCTGGACTGGACTCAGCAGCAGATGGGAACTAGATTCAGGAGCTGGATTCTGGAATTGTATTCAGGAACACGCAGATTGGAATTGAAGGTAGAATGGATGGAGTCCCCCTCAGATGCCAGCCATTTAAGAAGAGAGCTTGATCCCTGTGATCCCTCAGCTTTATACCAAATATAACGTATATGGGGTGGAATACCTCACCGATCAGTTTAGGGTCACCTGTTCTGGCCCCACTTCCCTTCAGGTGCAGCTTTTACTTTCTGCACCCCCAGTGTGGCACACAAGATCTAGCAGTGGCCTTGATCTGCACACCAATTGTGGTGCTAACTCTAAACATTGAGTGTTGTCACTGTTTTCGCAGGCACTGCCTGCGAAAACAGGCTGTTAATTTCAGAAAGTTCAGCTCATTAGAAGAGATCAAGCTGAAAAGTAAAATCACTGAACAGAATTGCTCTGTTCTAACTCAAACCAGGACAGCTAGGGACCCCAAGAGCCCCTGACATTTACACTGCTGTCAGTCCTGTCTATTTTTCCTGGACTGAACATCCAAATTATTAACTGCATTTATGGTTTGAAGCTATCTGAGGGAAAGCTTTGCTTTAACTGTAGAACCCTCAGCGGGCCACCACTAGGATGCCTCATGTGGGCCTTGTGTCTGTCTTTCACAAGCAGTGCTACTGTCTCTCTGCTCCCGCTACCATTGCTCGTATAAAGCCTTGCATGTGACAGCAACCTTTAATTCTCCTGCTGCTGATACTCCTGCCTTGTTTCTGCTTTGACTCATTCATCAATCAGCATGGTGCAGGCTGTCCTCACCTTTTTGTGACGATGAGTCTGGTTATTGTTCCAACCAGAGGAGCCATAGGGAAGGAACTGGGGGTTTACTGCCGCCATCACCTCCCAGACAAACCCTGGAGGGACATTCCAAATGAACTGATCCTCCTGGGAGTCCTTTTGTCTGAGAAGGAAGACTCACATAATGATTTTTGGATCTTTGTCACCGCAACTGCTTTCCCCCAGAGTATGTTGGGACAACATTACCCTTGGGACATGAGATAATGAGAGGTAGGTGCAAAACTTTCAGGTGTAGAAGTACACAGCTGAGAGCACTGGCTATCAGCTGGAGTCACGGCGTAGTAGTCTATGAATGGAATCTTGACATATCACATGGGAGCTCCAAAGTGCAGTTATGCCCCGTGGAGGACGGCAGCCCCTCTCATCTACCAGTGTGGCTGGTCACTGCAGGCAGGCAAAGCTGTGGCTGTAAAGCCAAACTCCAAATGCTCTGCATTCAGATAACGCGAGTCGTAAATGCTGATGAGATCACGACACTTTTGCTTTCCATGGCTATCCATGAGGATGAATCCCTTTTAAAGCCATAAGAGCCCTCAGCATCAGAATAGCGGTACCCACTGCCTCTCTGAAAACATTGGGTGTACCATCTGGTGCATATTTAGAATGAGTCTTGTGATTTAGCTTCCTGAAAAATGAAGCAAGTTCACACTTAACCAAAACCTCTCTGCAACACAGAACAGTAGTACCAATTGTATGTGACTTTGCACTGGCCTGCATGTTTATAGTTTATAGTTTATAGCCATGTTCTGGGTATGTCAGGGTGGTTACTCATGCATCCTGGTACCCACCCACTGAATTCTCAACTAATTTTCCTCATGAATTGTTGGCAGGTGTCTACCTTCCCTTGTATATTCAGTTCAAGGCAAGAAAATGGAGCTCTAAACCGACTTCTTTTTCAAAAAAAATTGAAGGTGATCAGTTGTTGTCACATTTCTGTTGCGTATGATACTGGCTGTATGCAAAATGAAACATTCACTGAATAAACAGTGCATGCCATGAATATGAATGTACAGAAGGAAAGGCCTGAGTTCTGGGGTGGTCCAAAGTCTAAGTTGTTCTTTTTGTGTCCTGCAAGGTTTTAATGATGTTTGAAGTTCTGTAGTGAGCAATACCCAAAGACTTTCACAGCCAGGTAGGTAACTCTTGCTAAAGCCCCATTAGACTGTAGAAACGTGGTCCATCCACACCCCTGGAATACCCTAAAAACCCTGCAGCTGCAGACAGAACACATTTGACTCTCATCAGGTGGATCCAGCCCCTTATAACACACAGTGGCAGCTACTTTAAAAATGCCTACAAGCACATTAATCACCATTTATTTTTCTAGTCTATCATAAGAGCACATTTCTTCCAAAAACGAGTGACTTGGGTTCAAGACCCTCCTTATCTTGCGCAACATGACAGGTTCTGTGGTTAGCAGTGCTGAGTCCCCAGCTGTGCAGCCAGGCTTTTCTGTATGATGAAAATCTTGTGGGTTGTTGGGGATTTTTTTCTTTATTTTCTTTATTTTTTTTCCCCTGCTGAATGACCCAGTTTCAGCAGAAGGAACAGGGAAATAGGGTGTCCCCAGAGTTTCCAGGCATTTAACTCTGTGTGGTATTTTGCTCCATCCATGGAGTTTGAAGGTATGTTTTCTTTTAAAGTCTGATTGAAGAAAAGTATGGAATTTTGTTCTCATTCATTGTGCTGGGAACAAGCTGTAAAAATTGAGGTTTCCGGGCTTCTAAAATTCGCATGTTAGAGCATGTTAACATGTGAGCATCCAAACTTTTGCCTGAAATTGGCACCAACTCATTGCTTATCCCAGCCCAGGTGTCTAGCAGGTGAGACAAAGGAGTAGTTTCATGACCTTGTAGCAATGACATATTATTGCTTGTTTTCACTTTAGTGGGCTGCATCTATAAAAAAAATCCTCAAATTACTGTCCTGAGATTTTAATTTACATACTTAGCCAGAGAATTTTAAACTAACTTATTTAATAAACATTGAAAATGTTAAAGGAGGTAAATTTCCATTGAGGGAATATGTCAAGTAGCTATGAATGGCCATTGCAAATCAACAGCACTGCAATTGCATCTGTGGCCTAAAGCAACCATATTATTTTAAGAGGAATCTCTTTTAACAATATTGCTTAAATCCATAAGAAGGGAACTTTTTTTCATGCCTTTCGTGGGAGTAGAGAGTTTGTCAGTCAAGTTCAACTCATTTTAGGTTTTACAATTTACTTCTTGAAGAGTCCCCAGGCTTGTACTAGATATTTCTCTCAGTAGTTACCTTCCAGCCTTTGAGACTGAAGAAGTACAATTTAACACATCAAAAATATCTGCAATAATAATAATTAATAAATAAAAAGAACAACATTTCACACAAAATAAGAAAAGTATTATTTGACAAGTGATCAGAAAAGATGATTCAAATAACTAGTGCAGATATCACAAGTTACATGTTGGGTTTTTTTCATAATCCTGCTGCCAGGTGGTTACTCCGAGAAGATTGAACTAAGGTTACTAGAGTTTTAAAGCCTATTAAATCTTCATGGACATCTATTCTAGGACAAGACCCAGTTTCTCAACTGATGTTAATTGGTTTCATTTTGTGTCATCAGCTGATAATCTTTTTCCCAGTGATGATTCGGCAAAAAGGCAGCCTGTCCTAAACCCAAGCTGGTATCTGTAGCTACTTGCTTACTGCTCACTCTTAATGGTATTAAATCACTGATCCTTAGTTCAGCCATCCAGGTGTTGTCTGAACAATGCAACAATTTTCTGACTACTTCACAGACATGAATGCATCTCCCAACAGCTGTGTGTCTAGAATTGCAAAGAGATTAGATCACTTACCGCAGGAGCTGGGTAACAGCATTTCTGTGGTTCCTAATCCAGACTTCGGTCACCAACATCAATCTGCCAAAGTGAACTGATATAAAAAAGCTTGTGATTTGTAAAAGCTTGAAAGCAGAAGCTCTTCCTATCAAGTCTATTCACTCTACTGTAAATCATTTCTGCTTTAAAAGACAAAGAACTCGTTTTCAGTGGGACTTTTTGCTTTTCGTTGTTTACTCACCAGCACCAAATTCATCAGAGAGAACATTTGTAAGAGGCTAAGTTAGTGTGGGCTTCCTCTGTTGGCTTTCTAGTAGCCAAGCACAATTTCTAAGATTTTGTGTAAACAACGGATTAAACTGGCTTTGGGGTCAAATCTTCCTAATGCAGCATAAGGCATCAGACTGTAATAACTAGACAAAGCTATTAGTTGGGAGTGACTAACATGGATATACCTTCTCAGGTTGAAGATATCGGTCATCTCAAATAAGGTTTTGACCAATGATTTACAAATCCCTGTAACTCCAAAAGTTAGTTCCCAAGGAAGACTTAGGCAGATGAATACTAGTATGAGGACAGGAGCTGCCAAAACTCACGATGCTGCAAAATGTATTTTGTATGTGTTATATAAATCTTCCGTCATTTGCATTCTGCACTGCCAGGGGTACTTACTCTAAGTTCTCCAGATTAGAGTGCTAGGCCCTCAGTCAACTGTGAAATCACAGGCCAGCTAAGTTATCTCTCTGTGCAGCTTACTCTTTTTGTCTTCCTTCTGAATCTGAATCCCTAAAGTAAAAGTGACCATTCTCATTTTCAGAATAAAAGACCATTTCAGGCTGAGTTCTGCACAGGCAAAAATTGTATTTCCTGAACCTGTATTTCCTGAAATTTTATGCTCTACTCTTCTCTGTCTTTTTTAAATCACCATCCTCTCACTTTCCTTTACTGCTTCTCTTTTCTTTGTTCACATTTTCCTGCCTCCCTCACAGTTTTGTCCTCAGTGATTCACTCAAGTTTCTTCTCCTTTACCTCTCACCACCTTTTTTTTTAATAGCCCTTCTGTTCAGTGCTGCTCTTCTCCTATGCCTCCTGTGGTTTGTCCTCCATGGCACATATGTCTGTGTGTTCTTTTGTCTCACTCTTAATCTCCATTTCACACTGGTTATTTAGACAAGGAAATAAAAATCTTACATCTCCTAAGTCATTGGAGTGGCCATCACAATAAGGGTGGGTTTAGTTTAGGTAATTTTAAAAGATTTGGAGTTCCTTGACAGATTTTCTAGAAACAACATGATTTGCAACTAGAATAGTGGGGTAATTTAGGTGGTGTGGACTTCTGATAGTTTTCTTCAAGCTATCTGCTCTCTTTAGCTTAAACCAAGAGGTTTCGATAGCATGTCTTTAGGCAGCTACATTGCCTATCAGAGTTTAGACTTTTCAGACTAAAATTGAAGAGCAATCCTGCAAGATGCTGAGCATTTTCCTAAATTCTCTTTAACTTCCACAGTCAGACTCCTTTAAGGCTCATTTTTCAGGCTAAAAACCTCAATCATCTCTTCACACTTGGGCTCATTTTGGTTATATCTACTCCAGAGTAATTTGTATTTGCAGAAAATACAAAGTTTTTTAGTTAAACAGATTTTCTGAAGCACTGCTAGGTCTCTGTGAAGAAAGCAATGCTTTTCTCACCTATAATAACAATTTTCATATGACTACTGTTTAAATGTTCACGTCAGAGCTTGTGGACAAAACTCGCACAGAGTATGGGTGATGTCAATGCTTTCTTCAAAGGCATTGATGACCAGCCTTTTGAAAGAAAGAACAGCACCTGACAGCAGTTTCTGAGGCCTAGACTGAGCACGGCAGAAGAAGGACCCTGGAGGCGCTGCAGGCTGCCACCAGCTTCAGTGACTGCATAGACTTTGAACGTCACCAGGACCATTTGGGAATTTTGGACTATGAGCACACTGAACAGCATTTACTATGTACAGCTGCAAGATGTAAGTCTCAGAATTCCAGAGTTATCACTGGCAATGAAGCTATTTATAGAAAGATGTCCTGGCGGATACAAACATTTCTGAGAAATAGCAGCAAGAAGATAAGGTATTAACGCTCTTGCCACTAATCACATTGATAGGTTCATGGGGCACGCTTTCCTGGTCTGCGTTTACAGAAAGATAGGATGAACTGGCATGTGCTGAGCACCTTCCTTACATTAAAAAGTACAGTTACTTTTCAACAATCCCATTTTATTCCTACCATAGGTTATAATATTTAAAGCTACACTTAACCCGGGCAAATATTGTGTCCTGAATAAAGCCAACCATGGTCCTTTTGTGATCTAGTGCAGGGCAGTTCTAAAGCAATGCTATTAAAAATCCTTCAGCATTGATATAGCATTTGGTTACAGTAGACAGAATTCAATTAAATGAACAATGAATTTGCATCCCTCCGAAAACAAACAAACAAACAAACCAAAGTCCACCTAGGGATTACAGTCATCAGCAATGCTGAAGTGAACTCAGCTACCTGACCAAGACATAGCAGTGTTTCACAATTAGTTAAGTAAGAAATAATTCTTTGAGTGAAAATCGTTTGTCACATAGTTTATTTCAGTTTCCCTGACTTCAACCAGCAAATGAGGAATGTCACTGAAGAGTCATGGCTGAGCCCAGAGAGCTTCTTGAGCAGATGAAGTCACTGGGTTGCTATGTTTATCCTGCCTCACATTTCTCACAGGCATCTGAAGCCTGTATTATCAGAAGGAGCCTTGGCATCCAGCACAATAGCATGTTTATGTTAAAGAGAAAGGGTCCCACTCAGGAGCAGCAGGACACGGGCTGTAATCCCAATAGGACCGGCAGCAGGGGCTTCCTGCGCCCCGGGCTGGCATGGGGAGAAGGGAAATGAGACACTGTGGCTGCTTGCTGAGGAACACAAATTGCAGCTCACAGAGCTTAATATATACACACCAGCGAACGTTTTCAACATTCCCCCCCCAGCTAGGAAAAAAACTGATACATGGATTTTGAGCACAGCTCTGATAGATATTTCTTAGAGAAAAGCTTGTCATATTTTCCTCATGCTCCCTGGATCGTATCAGCCAGTGAAAGTTTCTGAGCAGCAAAGGTTTCCAGGGGGGTAATGTCTTCACTGAGTCCGACTCTGTGACAGACCTTTATTCAAAAGTCCCTGGAGACTCTGCAGCGACTGCTCAGGTTTCCCAGTTCCCACGTGAGCAGTGCTGGAGGAGATGACAGAGGCATCAATGCTAAGCCACACTCAGCGCTGAATGGGAGGCGACATCCAGCATCCAGCCCAACATGCCTGGTGCTGACCAGGTACCAAACAGGACACGGTCCAGACACCTCTGTGAACTGCCACAGCCATGGTATAGGCAAATGCAGCCAGGAGGGATCTATTAGGGAAAAAGAGAGTACAGTAAATTATTTTATTGCCTAGCCTGGGCAGCACAGTGGAGTTCAGCTCATGTGGCTGCCATCTGCACTCAGTCAGTCAGGTTCCTGAAGTCCTTAGTGCTGCAAAAGGACCCAGTTCCCACCCTGAGTCACTGCCATCAAGGAGGACTCTGCCAAGGCTGATGTGGTTAGATGGGTGCATGGTGGGCCCTCTTCCTGCTCTTCTGCAGTGTTGCCTTCTGTATCATCTACCTGTTTTTGCTTCTGCTTTTCTTCACTTGCTTTTGGCTTCTCTTTGAAACACATGGTTCCTACTTTTTTATTTATCTTTTTTCTACATTTAACCCATCACTTGTTAGTCAGCCCCTCAGCCTGTTGTAATTTTTCGTAAATGTTTATTATTGTGCTGTCAATTAGCAAGAGTATTTTCTATTTTTATAGCATCCTAGAATCTGCCTCTTTTTTCCTTTTCATTCCCTCTCTGTTCTTCCTTCTTTTCCCTCGCTGTCCCAGTTTTTCCCCCCTTTGCTTTGTGTGACACCATTCCTCCTCTGCCTCTGCTCTGTTAGTAACAGCAGGGCAGCGTGACTCACCCAAGGGATGTCTGTATCCTTGAGTATGCCTTCAGAGTACAAGCAAAACCCAGCATTTCAAATGATCTATTTCAGTGCCTTCTGTGGCTCCCATCATAATGATTTTTAATGTTTTTTTATTGCCATAACTTTTTTGCAAATTCCTACTATCTTCATTTTACAAATGGGAAACTGTTGTACAGAAAGACCAAGAGTCAGATTTTACATATCTTTGTAGTACTAAAGCTTAGATGCGAGGTTCACTGAAATTAAATATTCTGAAAGTTGCATATGGGCAGCTTAAGCTTTTCAGTAGGACTTCTGAATCTCCCATAAGTGTGTGGCCACAACTTTATGTGGACAAATCACTAGAAATCTGGTTTTAAGTGATGTCAAATTAACCCCAAGATCTACTCCTTTGTTTTGGCCATGGCTAGCTACTGGATATTACATAGTTCTTTTAGAGATAGATGAAACGCCTCCATATTGGCTAGTTTTATGCCCATACCTTCAAAGGGATATTCAGCAACAGCACAAATATTTCCAACCTCTTCCCCAAGCTGCAAATGCTTCGTTTTCCATTTCATAGCCTTCAGGGCTAAGCACTTTTGTTGTGCAAGGGATTTCTCCCCCTTCTTCCCCAATTTTGGTCAGCCAGCAGCTGTGATATACCTACCCAGTGGGTACAATGCCTCTAGTTTTCAGTTTCTTATATGCTTCCTCTCCTACTTATGTCTTTCCTGAGGCCGTGTGGGCCTGGCTAGCTGGGCAGGTACAAACTGTTCTCATCATCTGATTTCAGGTATCTGGTAATATTTTGGCAATGTTAATTAAAAGCAAGATTTTTTATTATTTTTTTTTTTTTTTTAATCTTTCCCAGTTTACACTGTCACGGGTTTGTATATTCAGCTGCTGAAAATCAGTCTACACTTGCAGTAACCTTAGACAGTCAGAAAGTATATTCGGCTTCAAAATATCAGTCTGGGAATTAACCCTGCACTTGGTATATCCCGAGAAAGAGAGTGATGTGACTTTCTGTGAGTTGTATCTTAGTGCTCACAGTACCCCCTTCCCAATTATGAGCTGATATTTCCTGGTGTTATAATTCTGAGATGAGATTCACTTACATTTCCTTGATTAGCCTATAGTTGGTTTTGACACAATAATTGAGAGCAAACACGCTCCAAAACAGCGTGCTAACTATTGAACAATCTCACCTCTCTCAAGCAAGGGGAATAGCGCAAATTATCCCAGTAGAGGAAAGAGAAATATGCCCGTTGATAAATACGATTTTATGAGCCGATACTGGATCCGACAATGTTGGCAAGAATGAAAGCAATCCCAGTTCAGTTTTGAAAAAGGTGTATTTTTACAGAGAACTCATCTCTTCTGGGAACCTTTAATTTAATGTACATTGGTTTCCTATTTTAAGAAAACAATTTGCTGTTAAACACCATGCCAGCCAGGCTTACATTTTTTAAGCAAAAACTCTTTGTCCTGAAGTATTTTAATGGTCTAAAGAGCAGGAAATTGCCTGTGACATTTCAGTTTTTTCCATTCTAGGGGGAAAATGGTCCAAGGACTAAAAATAGCTTTCTCCTGAAAAACACCCTCCCTGTCATCATTGTAATATACCATAAGCCATGTGACAACAAAGACATTTCTTTCTGAGCCCAACATTCTTTTTAATCAGCTAAATCAGCAGTTAAGACTGTCTTCATGTAGAACTGCTGACTTGAATGAAAATGTTGTTTACTGACTTAACCCGACTAATTGCATGATCTGCTCTGCAGCACAATATTTCCAGTTCCTCCCTCTTCCTCTACCTGGACACAAATGACATTGGTCAGAATTGCAGATCCTCCTGGAGAGAAAATCTCAGTGGACTTTCTGCTGCCAGCCTGTTTTACTATCAGGCACTTCCCTGCTCCGTCCACTATTTGGTCTCCAGCCATGAATGGACAGGTGCAGTAGATGGTACACATAAATAAGGTTAACAAAATGCATCATGTGACAAACTAATACCAAGGACTATGCGATGGAGGTCAAAGATGGTGCCTAATTGTTATGCTTAGATACCCAACAGAATTCAAAGGGAGTTGTGGTAATCAGATCATTCCCCCAGCAGTGAATTCAGACATGTGAGTGAATCACAAGATACTTGTTTATTGTCAGCTCAAAAAAAAAATAAAAATAAAGCAAGACTGGTTTATGTGTAGACTGAGGCCAGAGTGGAGACATTCCTAGACAGGGTGGAGCCCACAAGGCGAGCGGTTCTGTCACTGAGGAGGCAGCAGGTCCCAGTCTGCACTGAAGCTGGAGACCGAGCTTCATGATACAATCTCTTCAGTGGTGAAATTTGCCTAAGAGCTTCTTGCCCCTTATCTATCTACCTCAAGGCCCCGACCACTCGCTCCTGTCTGCATTACAGCTTGCTGCCTGTCCTCTGCTGTACTACTACAAATGACTGTGGAGCCAGGCTATCGTGTAGGTCTCTAAAGTAATTTAGGTTAAAAATAGCCTTCCGAAAACATTTTGCATTTTTGAGTTTTACATTGAAATCATTTCAGCTGCCTGATTTTCGCAGACAACCCTAAAAATAGCTATACAAGCATCACTGACGTGGTAACAAATTGAACTACTGAAAGGTAACTTAGCTTCTCAAATTCTAAAACAAACATGAAAATATGCACAAAGAAACTGCCTCCTCACTGGCAAAGTAGAAGCACAGAAGCTTTACTTTCCTCCAATACTAAAATCTTAACGAACACAAACATTCACTAAAATTTAGTGAATCACACAGCCTCAAGGGATAAAGGTTAGACAGGCTTGGTCCCATTTCAGTGGTGTCAAGTCAAAGGCTGGACTACATGATCCTTGAGGTCCCTTCCGAACTGGTATTTGCCTCTCCCTTGCTTTGAGCTAAGATTTTCTCCTATCTTTTCTTCAGGAGAGGGCTGGAAGTTTTAATGCAGCCTGGTATTTGACTAGAGACTGCATTTTATCTTATGTCAACATATAGTCTGGACCGTGTGGCTACTGACAGACTCCTGTATTGAAGACTTCGGAAGTACAGTGGGAAAGGGTGTCAAAAAGCTCTGTCCAGATCACCCTTCTGTCCTGAGATAGGCTCACTCATGCCCGCAGTCTTCATGGCACTATTTATCTCAACTTATTTCTGACAAAATGTTACTCTAGAAACCTGAACATCTCCTTAGGTAATCTGCTCCAGTGTTTAGCTAGGGGATTTCCTCACCATCTTGCCTATGTTTGGCACACTACTGATGTTTCACAGCTGTACATCAGGGCAGACGATCATAACCACCAGTGGAAACAGCTGCAGCAGCCATGCAGAAGCTTGGCATGTGTCTGGTGGTGTTTGCTCATTTTTCTTTTAGCCAAGAAGAACAAATGTAAATTGAACTAAATCATTTAGTAAGTGTAGCTATCAAATACAGTGGGGGTCTTGGGCATTTCTCATGAACTCAAAAAAAAGTGAAGAATCAGTAATTTTTTTGCTAAAATTCAAATTCCTTGTCAAGGAATATTGGTCGTTTATTAATGTGGGGAAATGCTGGCATAAACACATAGAACATTTTTTTTTCCATACAGCTACAATAAGATAAAATCTAATATTATTGTAGGCCCTGTGGGAAGAGAAAACAGTTCTATTGGCTTGCACAACTGAAACCAAAACCTACCAACATTGTGAAGGATGTATAGTAGAAATCACACTAAAACCAACATATAATAAGCTATTAAATTGCTTACGTTCATTGAAACACTACTTGAAAGTGCTGTACAGGATTGTAAACAGTCAAAAGATAAATCCTTGCACCAGATGAAAAAATTGCCAATGATGAGCTAAGCGGCTCTTTCAGAAGAGACTAGAAGACTGGAGAGGAAACGAAGGTGCTGTGGAGATTCTATAGAGACAGGCAGTGGAACAAAGTCAAGATCGTGTGGAAGATGTGGAGGAAAAAGGAAAAATTGGACTGCTAGGACAAGTTGAGGTAGTAACAGCCACAAGTAATAAGACTTGGTTTGCTGGCATTTTATCTTTTCTTGTATTGTACAAGGTTTTTTACATTTTTTTTACATTTTCTTTTCTTCTTTCTCTGAATCTATTGAATATTTTAGGAAATGGAGGACAATTAAAAGGGAAAAACTAAATTACTTAGATTTTGGTAGCATTTCTTTAGAAGAGTAATAACTTTTTTTGAGGAACCTGTTTTGAAGAGGTCATCAGTTTGTCAACACTATTTACTCATTCTTCTCAACATTTGAATTTATTTATTTTTATATTGCTCTTATTGCAGCATTTGAGACATTTCTCTTTTTTGTTTGTTTGGGGTTTTTTTAATGACTCTGGCCTATGAAATGTGACTTAAATCACAGACTCATTTCACCTAACTGTCTAGCCTGTGTGAAATTTGGTTGTATATGCCAGAGTTAGCAACTGTAGTTATTACAATCATTACAGTGGGTTAAGAGAAATAGATTTTTAGGGAGCATGTCATCTTCCAGCCATTCTAGCCATCTAATTTGGAGAAAGGTTGTCTTTGCTTCTACGTTGACTATAAATTGAGCCTGAAGTGACCAGTCCAGGTATAGAACTCTACATCAGGTCAAATGAATCATACCCTGAAAGTTGTACTGAATATTCCCAGTTAGTATGGCACTGATTTTGACGGTAGTTCTGTAATGACTTGTAGAAGTTGTTTCCGTCTTTTGCAATACCTTTGGATTCGGTGAAGTGTCTGATGAGGAAGCAAACACTTGCAGACTTTTTGGCTCTGCCTAAGTGAGAAACTAAGACCACACCTTGCCTACAGGCAAACATGTTGCAACATAAAATGCAAATAGCTTGAAAGAAAACTGGAAGCATTAGAGATGCAGCTCTTTATGTGCCCTAGAGGAAGAGGAGAAACTGGCAAGACATTTGGAAGACAACTCAGGGAAGACTCATTTGACACCACCATGATGACACTCATATTATTGGCATTAAAAGTCTTGACTTGGCATAAAGCATACTTCGCTGCAGATATAATTAAATAATGGACAAAATAGTTTAGTACCAACAAGGAAACAAGTTCACATTTAACATGTGCTATTTCACATTTTTCTAACAACACAGTTAATTCAGCATCAGCTCTTTGAGCATAGTAAATATCTTACACAGAAAATAAATTAATAACATTTGTATACACAAAAGAGGACAACTGTAAATACTTAATCACAGTTGCTGTTCAACAGCAATTACCACAAAGACAAACCCTTGATCATATATGGCAACTAAGATGGCAATCAACTAGTTCATAGAACAAAATAGTGTGGCTACTAGACACTAAAATTAAATTCTGCAGTTCCTTGACTGTAAAATCACTCGTGCTGCTGTACTTATCTCTTGACTAAGCTCTTGCTCTGAAACAGCACGGGGGCATTTGTTCTGTCAGGATTTCATGACAGGGTTTGCAGTCACCGGAAATCTGTATGAGAGAGAAAAACTCCCACTTAGCAGCAGGAGAATGACAGCTATAATCCCAATAGGAATGGCGGCACCAGCTTCCTGTGCCACTGGGCTGGAAGGCATGTAGTAAGAAGGAGGGAAAGCAATGCTCTGGTTATGGGTCACAGAGTAGAAATTCCAGCTCACGGGAATCAGGACGCACAAACCAGCAAATATGTAGAAGAAGCCACCGACCAGGAAGAAACGGGTAATGAGAGTTTTGTGAGTGATTCCCATGTAAACATTTCTCAGAGCAAATATTGTGGCAGTCAGTCCCAGCAAGCCCATGAACATGGCAATCAACAGGAGACCCTGAGCAGCATGTATTTCATGGGGGATGGAGAAGTCATAACCACTGAATTTATGGCAGAACTCTTCTTTATAGCCAGGTGAGACGTGAAGGTAACTGATGAAGCAGACTTTCCAAATCCCTACCCAGGCA
Source organism: Todus mexicanus (assembly GCA_013389965.1). NCBI lineage: Eukaryota > Metazoa > Chordata > Aves > Coraciiformes > Todidae > Todus > Todus mexicanus. The sequence goes on along the minus strand of WEIS01022050.1, from coordinate 21,418 downwards.
ATGCCAGAGGAGATGATGGTGGTGTTGTCCACATGCCACACTCTCCATTCCACGCTTCCCAGTGAAACGGTGCACAAGATCCAGCCTACTGTACCCAGAGCGAATGCAGCTAGCTGGAGATGGGAGGTGCTGACCAGGGAGCTCATCCTCTGGCAATCTTCTGCTCTGTCGCAGACACAGTTGCCATGTGAAGAGAGAGGAGCACTGGAAAGAAACGCGGTACAAAATCACAAAGGTAATTACTATTTGAGTGAATAAGTGAACCTGTTAGTGAAAAAGCAGGAGAGAATATGTGTACAGAGAGAGGATGAGTTGAAGTTTAATGTCCATAGACAAATAGGTTTTCATTCTGTATATGTCATTGTATCACAAGAAGAAAAGGTCTCTGATTAGCTCTTTCTTATATTCATAAAAGGAAAATTCATATCTTTTTCCAAGTTCTTACTTGGTAATTAACTGTTATATTCAAAGGTCCTTATACACATTACATGCATTCAAGAACCCTAGCGGTATTGGCTAGTAGAAACCAAACCTGACTAAATGCTTGTGATCCTGGCTGTTGTATGAGGTCCTATGAAGCAGCCACAGAAGCCACGCTCCTGTCTCCCAGCAGCTGTGTTTTTAGTGTAGCAACCCAACATGAGCAGACTTCTGTCGTATTGCCCTTACCAAGAGTTGCTGCAATCAGCACTAGCCAGAAAATGCTGTAGTTCAGGGGCATAAACAAATCCAGACCACACAATCTAATAGTGACCACTGAACTTTGACCATTTTTAGATTATTTAACTTGTTCATAACCTGCCCAACTTCTCCAATTCAAATCATTCTAACTCTGCAGTGGAAAAGATTTTAGTCCCTTAGTCTAGCAGAATATTTTAGGTTTGTTTGTTAACTGCACATTCTGAGTGCAAACTAGGATTTTATTCTTTTTTTTTTTTTTTTTTTAAAGAAAACAACAACCAAACAATAACAAAAAAACAACCACAAACTGATAATTTTCCATGTCTTTCATACAACCTTCTGGACAATTGTTGGGATGATTTATGATCAGAGAAGATCATTTTAGGGAGAAGTTCACCATGAGGGTGGTGAGACACTGAAACAGGTTGCCCAGGGAGGCCCAGGCAGGGAAGCCCCATCTCTGAAAGGTCAGGCTGGATGGGGCTTTGAGCAATCTGATCTAGTGGGAAGTGTCACTGTCATGACACGGGGTTTGGAACTAGATGATCTGTGAGGTCTCTTCCAACTCTGACAATTCTATGATTCTAAGATGTGACCTTGATTTTGTTGTATAGATCTGAAAGGTTCTAGGGATCTTCAGATTTTATGAGTTATCTAAAATATTTTTTTCTCCTGCTTCCATTGCATTCAAGACCAAGTTCACTCTGTTAATAAGATAGACATGCAATTATGTTTTGTTACGAAAGGACTAACTTTTCTATTTATGTATCTTAAACTAACAGACTCGGTGACACAATGTAGTTGCGAAAATCCATCTGTGAAATTTTTAAATAAAATCTTAGATAAATATTAAAATATTAAACAAAAAATATCATCATAACAACATGACCGTAAGCAAACACTGTCCATCTTCTCATACTGGTTCCCACTGTGTACTTACTTCAGCCCCAAAGCTGATACCAGTGATAAGAGGATGGAACAGAGCGCGTTTTGGTGCCAGACAAACACGGCAACATCTGCAATTTTATCACTTTGGCCTCCCAATTCATCTATGTATCTCTGATAGGACTGATTCCTGTGGGAAATATTAATCTCCATTATTGCAAATGTACATTTAATCCTTTTCTGCAAGGAGGAAATTGCTCTGAAACAGCCTCCTGTGTTTTTATCTACTTAAACAAAACCGATTTATAAATGCTATCTTAATCTGCTACGCTATTTACAAAGTGATTGTAAACCCCTCTATCTAATTAACAGTTGTTACCAGCATAGTAGCCTCATGGGACACTATGAATGGTTTTCTTTCTGTCCCAATTCCACATCCAAATAGCACAGTTTCTGTACATGTCTAGTGATGGTCTGATATACGTGTGTAGTGATGGTCAGATGCTAGACAGAAAAGAGCACGACCACAGGAGGTCTGTGCTGACTCCCTTCTGCTTCTGCTTGAATCAGCTGAGCACACAGAGGCCAAATCTGAACCGTATTAAAATACCATTTTGTGTAGCACCCATATTCCTGTAACACTTTTTGTATACATCATAAACGTTTATTTAAACAATGTGCTGATATCAGGGTCATAAAAGACAAGCAAATAGACTCATCTATGTCCATGCAAGCCATTCAGAGTATGATACCAGCATATATCTTCAGAGATTGAATTTACTCACCTGTCTTCTCACAGAATTAGCTGAGATTGCATCCATGATTACTGAGCTCTCTATCAGACTTTCATGTGCTAAGTTACTTAGAATGATGTTCAGAATTGAAATATAAAGTTAAAAATTAGGAAAAGATTTTTTTTCCCCTTGAGATTTACAAAAAACCCCACCACAGAACAAGCAAAGATGCAGGATGAAAGAAATCAAGGCTTATACAAAAATTCTGTAAACACTGTAGAATAACCAGTTAACAAAGATGAGCTTTAGAAGAAGTACCAAATGTCTAGACACACAGAAAAAAAATCGCTGAGGTAGGAAATGATTCATTTTGGCTCATTTCTCCACACCCTGCCCACTGGAACTTATTTGATCTGACTTGATAGTACTGACTGAGAAAAAAAATCAAGGTGAAAAAATTACATTTGAGATCAATGACAAAATTGAATTACAGTTATCACACTTGCCTGGTTTGGAAAACCAGACAGAATACCAAGAGGTTGTAAATACAAGCTTAAGATTCAACAAGAAAATGAGGAACAAAATATGAAGGTGAAACAGTTACAGGAATTTGCATGCTGTATGAAACCATATCAAAATTAATCCGAAGATCTAGTTCTTGATTCCACTCTCCGTCGTTATGAATATTAATCAACACACTATAGATTTTGTTAATGTCATCGGAAGAAAACAGATATGCATGCCTTGCCAGAAGCATTGATTTCAAGGGAAGACTTTGGTTAAGAACATATTTAATCTCAAATTTCCAACATAAACCCTCCCACAGGTCGCAACATCCAAGCCCCTCGGGCACGCCATGGGACAGGGGGCATCCCGCCAAGGTGGTCCAGCTGGGGCACCAGCAGAGGCCACATCTTGTGCCTGCCAGCGAGCAGAAAGCGTCAGAGAAACTCACCTCTCCCCAAAACGTAGCGAGATAATGTTTATTTTTCAGGACTGTGACAAGCATTTGAAAAAAAGAGATAAAAAATAGAGATGCCAAGTAAAACCGGGAGTGAGCTGCAGAGGGCGTCTCCCTCCAGGATTTCACCCATCCCAGCCACTCTCTGAGAGACCTCAAGCAAGAAGGAAGGAAGAAGGAAAACTTGTAGCCAGGAGAGCAGCAGGGCCCTGCCAAGCTTTCCAGCCCCCTCCACAGCCATGGACCGAATTATGGCCTCAGCAGCCGGGCTCTGTCAGCAGAGTACGGGCTGGGGCCACTCTGTGCAGTTCTCCATCCTCAGGAGGGGATGCAGGAGCTCGGCTCCCACATCAGCAGTGCCCTGCCTATAGGATTCCAAGGCTTCAGAGACATCCTCCTCAGAAAGGAAGAATTTGATCCATTACTAAAAAATATATAAATAAATATTTGCATTTTAAAAGAGGGAATTACTATTACTATTAATACTATTTAAAACCTTGTGGTCCCAGTGTGAACAGGCTTTCCAGCCTTCTGAGAGAAAAACGTGGAAGTTCAGTCCCTGCTTACTTTGAACTGTATTGGATAAAATGCAGTTCAAAGCCCAGATCACATGTCAGTCTGAGCTAACACAGCCAGCATTGGCATAATCTATTGGCTGGTTTCATGCTTTAGTAATTATTTAAGTATTTTGAATGAATTTAATTAGTAAAGGAAGATTACCTATTAGGTCTGAATAATACAATGATGTAATACAATCACTATATGAAATTTCCTAAGGCAAATGAACTCATATTCAGTCAGCTACAGGAGATCTTTTGAATAATTAGCTGGTGTTACTGGCCTGCAATTTAAAAACTCACTCAGAGGTGCAGTCTATAAGCATCAGCTGAGTTTCAGATCTGCTTTCTAAAACTCAATCTGACTTAAGATCCTGAAAAAAAGATTTTAAAAAAACCTGCAGGAACATGCAGGAAAAACAGTTGGCATACTTTCTGAATTAGTGCATGTGAATATAATTGGGTCTTCCAGGTTACTGGGTCTCAGACTTCCTCATGGGGTGAGGCACTGTACCAGGGGCTGATATCTAGCTTGCAGGGTGGCATAAGAGAGTGCCCCCAACCATGCAGTCACCCACAAGACTTGTCTTTAAATGCATCATTTTGTATGATGGGTTGAGGGACAGGTGGCACTAGCTTTCAGTGGCGTGGAGAGAGTGTGCCATTTAGCAGCAGTCCTTTGGAGGCTAGTGTGTGCTAGGTAATATATTCCCCAGTAGCAGCACTTCGGCAGTATTTGTCATCCTCTGGGTCCTGAAGCACCAGGCAGAGCTGGATGGGCCAGTCATCAACACCTCGAGCACAAGACCTGAGACACCAAAAGAGGTTGCAGGGAAGTGTGAGATGGAGATGGGACTTAGAGATCATAGAATTGTCAATGTGGGAAGGGACCTCAAATATAATCCAGTTCCAACCCCCTGCCATGGGCAGGGACAACTCCCGCTAGATCAGGTTGCTTAGAGCCCCATCCAGCCTGGCCTTAAAGGCTTCCAGGGATGGGGCTTCTACCACCTCCCTGGGCAACCTGTTCCAGTGTCTCACCACCCTCATGGTGAAGAACTTCTTCCTAACATCTAATCTGAATCTACCCACTTCTAGTTTTGCTCCATTTCCCACTACCCAACATCCTAAAGGTCTCTGCCCAGCTTTCTTGTAGCCGTCCTTAAGATACCTGAAGGCCACAATAAGGCATGGGCCCACGTTTCCAGCCTGTCAAGGTCTCTCTGGATGGCACCCTTTCCCTCCAGCATGTCAGCCACACCACACAGCTTGCTGTTGTCGGCAAACTTGCTGAGGGTGCACTCAATGTCACTGTCCATGTCACCAACGAAGATCTTGTCATGTGAATTTGTGGAACTCTTAGACTGCATGATCCTTTACATGATACTCAAAGACTGTACTAATGCTCTAGACACTTGAGTTTGGATGTGTCCAGAAGAGAACTTCAGAAATATTTTTTATCCTTCTGTTTCCTCCTTCATTGTTTCAGCACAGTTCTAGTTAAGTATGGCCTTACCTCTAAGATTATCTTCTTGTTGCGGTCTCTGCCATAAGAGTTGTGAGCAGTGGCTGCTAAATCAGTCTATCCTAGCTTCTTCAAAAGATGCATAAACAAACATTCAGTGTGGCAATTCTTTTGCTCCTATGTTCTTAGATACAAGGCTAGCTGCATTTATGATCCCTTCCTTGAATACAGTCTTCCTGACATTCATGAAATCTTGAACCCTGATTGGGTTCACGTTTAGGTTTCAGTCATCACTATCATACTCATTTTCAATTAGAAAAGACAAACTAGTGGGACATAGAGTCCTAAAAGTCAGAGTATTTTACACCTGGAGATTCTCTATATGTACCCCCTTCCTCCTAAATGCCAATACGTTCAATGCTGTGAATTCTGTTCCTTCCACTTCTTCATTGTGTTTCAAAACAAGTAAAACAAAGCAATCTTCACTTCTGTGCCACCCAGTAAGAATACATTGAAATTCAACTGTGTAAAAGTTCTCTGCCTCTTTCAGGAAAAGATTTTTTTTGGTTTGCTGTGATGGTAGGATGAAGAGAAACGGTGCATTTCTATGTATTTCTCACCGCTTTTTCAGGCCCTTGTTTACTTTTCTGTGTTTGAGCCCATCTTAAGCTCTTGTTAAATAAGGAAATGTTGCAAGTTTGTAAGTAGTGAGATGACAGTAGCCTTGACCCAGGACCCAGATGACCTCATATTATCATAGTTTCTACAGATTGTTTTGCCTCGACCTTGAAGGGAGTTCCATTTAAACCTTAAGTAGCACAGTTTAGGGACATGCCAGGAATGACAGCCCCTGAAAAACCAATGCAGATACACTGACTGTGTTGAGATGAGACCCTCTCAGGAAGCGTCAGAAAGCAGAGGGAAGCCCAAAAGCTTGCCTACTTTGTGTGTCGGGCACAGAGAAAAGAGCACTAAGGGGTCAGGAGTGTGACTAAAGCAACCACACAGAGGTCTCAAAGAGCTCACACATGACTGGGAAGAAGAGGGCAGTGAATACAGGCTTGGGGCAAGAGAAGATGTCACCCAGGAGAAGTCATCTTCCAGTCAAAAGAAAGGAAGCTAATGCTGCTTGGTGTCTGCAGGAGAAATGAAGAGCACCTGAAGCACTGAGAGCATCAGCCTGAGTGTGCTGTATGGGCAGGAGGAGCGAGCACTGCCTCTGCTAACAGTGCCTCAGGAGCTGAAGGGGGATCAGAGAGCACAAAACCTGCACGCAGCAACCTGGTGATGAGATCTTCTTCGCAGACATTTGGTGGGTGGTTGAAAGGAGAGCTTTCCAAAAGAATGGGAGACAATACTTGTTTTTTTGTAAGTGACAGCACAGCTAAAATAAAACACACTAAAAAGAAATGCAGCAATAGAAGAGGAAAGAGTGAGTGCCCCTGTCTGCAGCCTGGTTGCCTGCTGAAAGATGATTTTGCTTTAGGAATTCTACTGCAACTTGTAACCACCTTGAACACAAGGTTCATGAAAAACTCCTGCTATATGAAGTAGCACAAATTTGGTTTTCCCAGCCTGTGCAAACAAGAATTAATTTGTTTCCATTTATTTCATGTTTTAAGCAAACATTTCTGCTTTAGATGTTACCAGGCATCGCATGCATTTTGAAATTAACATTCAAATCCTGCTTTTGTAAATTTTTATAGCCTAGATGCAGCTTTATTCATCTATACTGGACATGATTTGCTAACCAAATCCTTTGTTCAATCTAAGTCTTGCAGCAGAAAGGGAGTTTAAAAAGAAGAAATCCAGCAGCATAGTAATTAAGAAGGTCTCTTCACAGAATCACAGAATCGTTTAGATTGGAAAAGACCTTCTCCTTAGCAATATCCCTATGATTTAATGCTTGAAAACTTAATTCTTCAATTCTCAGTTGGGAAAGCATTCTTTATAGGAAACAAATATTTAAATCTCTCTCTCCATCTGTTCTCTATCAGCACTTCGTAAAATAAGTCATATTAAAAAAATAAGGAGACTTACTTCTGTGAGTTTGAGAGTTGCCTGAGGCTTTGAAGCAGTGTCAGCTGGGTGAAGCAAGTTCCAGAAGAGAGGTGGGAAAAAATGCCCGTGTAAATTGTTCGACTTGTTGCACTACCGAATAGGTACCTCACAGCTTCTTGTCACTCTCCCACTAAGTCAACAAAGATGTAGGAAGTCAGTTAATCATTAACATATTAAGAAAATATGGAAGTTTTACCATATGCCATCTTTTCTAATTGCTCGAAAACACTTACGCAAGTATACAGGTAACTCCCAAGGAAAATTCAGTTTTCTGTAAGATACTCTTTCCGAAAATCTGCCTTTGCAATTATGTGATTTTCCAGCCTGAGACCAGCACAATGTCCCAGCCTGACAGCCTGAAGGACACAGAATTCTCATCTGAAGGAGAACAAAGTGATTTTATAACCCTTTCTTTGTTAGTTTTCCTTCTGCATTTGTACAACCCAAATTAACACAGCTCTGCAGTGAGAAGAAATACAGGGGAGAAAGAGGTTTTCTGAGGACTAAACTCAAGCTGAACTGGTCTTTTGTTGGATTGCAGTTGCCATTACTTGTACTTTAGTACAAATAGTACCAGGCCTGCTATCTCAGAATTTGTTTAAAAAAAAACCCACAACACTTTAGAAAAAATTACCTTGTTTGCCTTGCTTTGTGGTTTTCCCCTGAATGCAAACAATGATTTTGACAAATGGCAAGAGAGTTCTTAAGTCCGTTCTGGTTTCTCCTCTTTCAAACCTAGAATAAACTACTCTAATCTCCAAACAATCCACTGGCTCCTACAGTGGGAAGACATTTCCAGGGCTGTTGTTGAAAGACAAGGAAGTTTGTTTCACAGAAATATCCTGAAATAGGAAGCCCTCATTGAAAAATTCTTCTCAGTTGTAACACGCACCAAGGCTGGTCATTGCCACCACTAAAAAAGACTGTGAAATTACATTAATTCATACACTTCATTTTTCTGCATCACCTTTAATCCAGCTCTCCTCCTCTCTTGCTGTATCTTCCATGAGATGCTGATTCACTGGCTTCATGCGCAGGTAGCACAGCCTGGCTATGGCAAGACACTCTTACCTTCTTCTGCAGCTCACCAGACTGGGATCTCCTCTCTGGCTGGTCACACTTAGATGATGTTAGTTTGTTGCATGGGTGAATTCAGCTTCTCAGGCTTTGCTGTTGCGTGCCAAAAATCTCCAACATGTATAAACCGTGATGAGCTTCTTGTCATGTGTGAGACTTTTGACATAGTGAAGGGTCTGCTGATTCAGAGGGACAGCATCCTTGGGCAGTAAGCAGCTGGATTCCTTTTCCTGGATTTAATAACTGTATGAGACAAAATTTGCAGTCAATCCTCTTGCTCATCCTTCACATGAAGCTGCTGCAAGCAGCCTATTTGACTAACCCTCTGGTAGGAGTGACACCCCCTACGCTTCTCCCACAGCAACACTTTGCCCCTCAAATTCTGTATCTCTGGCCTATCTCTTCTCAGTCACAAAAAACCCCCACAGAGGAAAAATAATTATTTTGATAGATTTGTCAACCGCCATTAGTGCAGTGAAGGTTAATTCAGCTGGAAATCTACAGCACTTAGTGTGTGATAAACACCATTACCTTAGTAGGAAATACAATACATGCAAAATAGAATGGAAGCAAGATAGGAAACAAACAGTAGTGTGAAGTCCTTTTTCTCTCAATATATGTTTATGATGTCCCTAAATGTGTTCCTTTTTAATACATTAGAGACAAATTATTAAGAAGCAGCTGGATATCAAATAATATCTGAGAGCCTTATTTAAAGCGATGCATTTTCCACATCAGATTTGATTGTTCTTTGAATACTAATGGTTAATACATTTTCAGGCAGAAAACATTTGCTTTTTCCTTCTGTGGCCTTGACCCAAAGCACACTGAAATCAGTGAGACTAGTTCTGTTGACTTCAAAGACCTTTAGATCAAGCCCGGTCCCTTGTGTGGTTTACAATTTCATTGTTAAATACCACAGAACAGGAAATATTTGTTTCAAGTTATTTTTCCTTTCATTTGCCACATTGAAAAAACCAGCCTGGAATCAAGATGCTGTGCAAGATCCATTGCCCAATGAGCTGTACCAAATAGGGAGCAGTCAGGGCCCCAGGAGGGGCTCAGATACAAGTACTTTCTCACTTTTTGTTTCAGGACAAACGTTCTTTCTGTTAGGACATGCAACAGGCCATGATCGGTGAACTGGGGACTAGAGTTGTTGCTTCCTCACTCTTTTCACTGCTTGTCCTCAGCTGGTCCATCAGAGCAACACCTCTCCAAATGCAACACTGAAACTAAGTGTGGGCCTCCAGAACCACAGCTCAATTCTGGGAAAAATACTTACATAAACACCTTTCCTAACTGTATATACCTTCATGGCTAAGCTGAGTTGTCCTTTGAAACCTGGGAAATTCAGAGATGAGACAAACAACTCTACCAAACTCAACACAACTCACATCACAAAGTACTTCAGAGCAGTAGACTCGCTGTCTGTTTTGTATGTGCCCCTTCAAATATGGATCATAAACACATCATCAACAGTGTGCTAAATGACATTGAAAAGCAGGACACTTAAAAGATGAGGATGCGTTTCCAGAGAGCTCACAATAACCTCATCACAGTTGTTTCCCCACTGCTGAGGCTAATCCCATAAACAGCCCACTGGGCACCTGCATAGATAAACTGTACAGTTGTTGTGATAATAAACACCCAAAAGGCAGACGGGCTTTTAAATTCACTTTTCACTGTGTATGCCTTCGGAAGAGGGAAGTAAGCGTCAAAGTGAAAAGGTTGTGAGTGCTACAAGTGGGTGGGCTCCGTGTCGCCCTGCAGATGGAGGTGGCCAGCAGTGGTGGGACGGATGGGCCACAGCAAGATCTTCTAGTGTTCCTAGACATGACTCTGGGGCAGGTGTGCTCTTCTCATAGCATGGCAAAGGGCTTGGTTGTTAAACAACTTGACTTTTGCCTTTAGAGTGATTATCACTCTGTTTATCTTGCCAAGCCTGGCTAAAGCTGGGAACGTGCAGCACTCAGAGTGCCCAGGGCTTGCCTTGGAAGAGAGGCACCCACTGCCAAGCTCAACAGGCTCCATGGGGAAACACTACACATTATCAGATACTCAACACAATCCCAAACTACATTCATTCCGTTCATAGCTGCCAGTGGGTGCTGCTTGATTTTATGGTTGATCCCATCAGCTGGGAGGTTCTCTGCTGCAGAGAACTTGGTAATAGTTTAGTTGTGCTGCTGCTATTATGTCATTGCATTTTGCTGGTTTTGATTTCTCTTCTATTTTGTGAAGTCCCAAATAAGTGTCCAAAATTCTCAGTCCCTACCATCCTTTGTGTTAGTTCTACGGTTTTTTTTCTGTCCAGTGTGGGTGAGATTTAAACACATTTTAGTCTATCACCCCAGTGGACTCTGATATTATGTAAGGGACATTGTATGTTGTCCCTCCTAGCAAGAGAGATGATGCTTAATGTCCGCTTTAGGTATTGGAACCTGAGGAGCCTGTACTTCACCCGTGTCTGCACACTTGCTTCCAAACAGTCTAGCCCAGCACTAATATCCCTATCAATGGTCAAATACTTCTTTAGTGCTTCATCTACCCAAACTATGCCAGAGATCTTTCATCCACCATCAGCACCCCAGTAGTGGCCTCAGATTCCCTGCTGACATACTAACAACTCTTTTTTTTGTCCTTAACTTTTTCCTGGATTGCCCTTTTAACTGAACTAGAAGAATGGCAGAAACTTCCCATGGAGGAGTTGACCCCTTTTACTATCTGTCAGTTAAAGACAAGGTGAAGAGGAAACACACTAAACACATCTGCCCAGATTATCTTCAACGTGAGTTGTTCAGATGTTTTCTTCAGAGAGCAGACACTGTAAATCCTTTGGAATATTAGTTTTTGAAGCAAAACCGAGATGACAATTACAGACTTAATAATTTCAAGGATGATTTCACTGTGATCATGACTCAACAAGGGGCTGATCTAAAACCAACAAAATTTGCCTTTGGCTCAGCAAGAAATCAATGTTTTTTCCTGGAGATGCAGAGCACAAAAGCTCGCACGCACAAAATGAAGGGCTGCTAAAATTAGATGCACTCTTGTGATTTGGGTTGTCTCCTAGTTTTTCCCAGATACCCAAAAGTAGGTCATTCAAAGCTTAAGATAGACATTTCCCCCAGCCTCGTTGACATTTCAGAGCTAGTCGAAAAGACCACCTGATGGGAGGATGCTATCAACATGTTACACGCAGGTTTCGCTCAGCCTTGGCAGTGTTTCTGCACTGTGAGAGCGGCCGCAGCGTTACACCACCAGGCTTTTTTCACTTCATTAGAGCTGCTGTAGCAGCTTGCTCTTCTCAGTCATTAAAAGTCACAAGAAAAATAAAATTCCTATAAACTTCCATTAAAGAGAACAAAAGTAAGAGATCAATAGAGACTTTTAGCTGGTATCATATCATGGGGCTTTAAAAGCTTTACAAAGCAACTTCCTGTACAAATCATGGGCCACTATTAGAAGACTACTTTGGGAGAAATACGCGAGTCACTGGTTGCTCATTAGCTGATCGTGGCTATGACCTCAGCTACAAACTCATCTTCAGGAACTTTACTGACACCCTAGAAGGGTTTCTGTGCCTTTAGCCAGATTCCTGGTTATCATCACAGCTGTACAATGACTGTAATCTTTCAACTGACCAATACCCTACTAAGATTGATGCAGTAGGAAATAGAAATGTTCTGGCAAGACAGAACACAAATAAAATAGGATTCTGCAGGAAGCAAAATTGATCTTTTATCATCACCACAAGCAGTGGTGCCAGTGAGGAGCACAAGGATGCAGTTCTGTAGTGACCTCCAAACAGGGAAAATTCCTGAGATATGTGAATGGCAGCTGCTTCGCAAACATGCTTTATTGCAGCATCTCTGTCTCTAAGGAAAGACAGCTTTACGTTTTATCCAAGTGCTAGTCTGTCATTTACCTGGCTGCTGGGGAAAAGAGGTGTCAGACTGCCCCCGCTTTCCTTTAAAGCACTGTGTAACCTGCTTACAAATTACAAGGCAAAGGAGAGAAAAGGCATCGATCCAAGGATGCGTGCTCCAGCACACAGAGGGGACAGTTTCAAGAAGAGGGGGCAACAAGCAGAAGGAGTTGATGAAGAAAGATCTGCTTTCTGTTGCCCCAGAGAAGTGTTTTTATGGACCATTAAGCCCATCAGTGCAGAAGCACAGGTAGGAGACTCACCCATATACAATGTATTATATCAGAAAACATGAAGTAAACCGAAAGCAAACAGTAACTAATCGAACTAATGTAAGGAGAAGGGTTCGTGGCAATTCCTGTAGGTACATGGGGGGAGAGGGACTGTAATGGAAGAAGAAAGACTTCCTGAGATGTGCTGCCTGGAGCACTGAAACACTGTTTGCAAGCTGAGGGCTTGCAAACTCCCACCTATTTTCCTGTCAGCCTACAAAAGCCACATGTTGTAATTACTTCTGCCCTTCTAAGACCCCAGTTATGAAATGATTGGCAAACTAAATATTTACCAAAGTAGTCACACCTTGGTACGTGACCATGTAATGCAAGAACTTCAAACATGAATGGTGGATTTATGGTGACCGTAAATTTTTCAATCTGAGTTTCCTGACTGCCACAGACTTAACATCTGACCTTCATATGGCACACTTTCCCCACCCTTCGTGACAACATTACTGTACTCCTGACACCCTTGAACATTTGCACCTAATTTTTACTTTCACATGTCTTGTCTTGTGCTCACTGGTTCTCCATCAGACTTTCTCTGCTAAGTAAGTCTCATTTGACAGGTAACGCTTGGTAACACATGCACAGCAATCTTGAAATCTCATTTTTTATAATCTCTCTAATAATTCTGATGAGTCTTTCCCCATGTTTTCCTTTTTTCCACACCTTTGCATTGAATATGGATAGTAGGATTTGATACAATATTTTAGAAAGTTTGAAAAGTTTTCAGTAATACTGCATAGCAAGATACGACTTTTCCCGTGTTCCCCTTCCCTTCCAAGGCACTGTTTCAGCCCTTTGCTAGAACATAGAACTCTTATGAACTGTTCATTCACTGTGACCCATACAGTTTTAGAGTCATTATTTTCTGGTCTACATTATCACTCTTTCCATGTGATCTCCATCACTTGCTCCTTGATTAATTGCTTTGCATGTCACCGTATGAAATGGCAATTTGTTTGAACACACCAAGACTACAGTCTTGCTCTGTGTGACTTTCCTCTTCATTGTTTGCCATACGTGTGGCAAGTGGTGACCATTAGCACTGTGCCACTTTGGTAATCATCTCTTATTTGTGTGGTGGAACTGCTCATCGCTTAAGAACACTGGTCTAAATAACCCCACCAATAACTCTAAGAAAATCAGCATGGCAACAGAGTTTACTCACCCGGTATTCCCCTTTGCAACAAAAATAAGGGGAAATACTATTTTCTATATTTCTGGAACTATAAACATATACAACAAACACACAGAGGATTTAGAGAGCAGAGTAACTGAAGAGAGTTTTGTAAGAAAGCCTAGATCTCGAATGCTAGAGACATATCTTCTGTAATCGAAAGGATTCAGTACGTGCAGGCATTTGACAAAGAGACCTGCAATGAATGTGTGCACAACACCCCGCCTTTTACAATTTAATGCTGAGTTAGGGAACTAAGGCATAGATTTTAATCCCAATTTTGATTTCAATGCTTAAATTAGCCTTGTATGCCTAGAGAAAGAGAGGGAGGTGGGGAAGGGAGAGGCAGTATCTGGGTTGAACCAAGCTCTTTCATAAACATTATCTCAGCTTGCCTGTAGAGGCCAATTAGGCTCCCAATTTAGGCCACCAGCTACAAACCTAAATGATAATCCCGATCTAGCACCCCATACACACTGAAGAGGGAGTGCTGGACTTTAATACTAGTATTAATATCAGTGCATGAACCCAGGCACCTCAGACCAGTAAAGAACAGGAGAAAGGTGTGCCTGTAGCTATATCCTCAATAGTCTTTCGCACTTACACTGCAATTAGCCTGCACTTTAAGCTTGCATTCAGAGCCTGATGTCATCTCCTGCATCTGGAGGGTAGGTAGGGCACTGGGGCAGATTCTGGTCACCATTCTCCCTGAACTATTTCTGTTTTCCAATTCACTGATTGCCTACCATGAACTATGTAAGTAGTCCTAGGAACTGAAACCCAAGATCCTCCACTCCCTATTAATATTCAGATGCTGGGGCTGAATGCTTAGGCCTGCTTTGCTTCTGGCTTTCTAAATCATGCTTTCCTGGCAGCACATGATGATCCAGCTTAAGCAGGAACTGGGTTTTACTCTGCCCTCAACCAAAAGCCTGGTGGTAAAGAAAGCTCTTAGAGGTGGCAATTATGGAAGCAAAATCCTAGAGAACGAGCCAGGTCAGTCACTCAGTAACCGTGCGGGTGTGCTGTACAAGATGGAAAATGTCCGTATTTCCCAGCCTGGGTGACTAGCACCTCAGCATGCCTAGCTAGCTGGGCCTTTCCGAGAATTTAGGATGACTAGAGAGAGCTGTGCTGGTGTCTCCTGAGCCAAGAAAGGGGTGTTACTGCATCCATTGAACAGCATGGTGGTCTCCTCTTCACATGGTGAGACCTGAGATTCTGAAATTCCACATTGTTCCCCATAAACTTAAATTTCACAGATGCTCTATGATTATTATTTTTTTTTTTACACTACAGTAATTAAAAAAGCTTGCCCTAGCATATGGAGACAGTATGGTTTTGCTGTGTCACGTATGGAGAAAGGGAAAAGCAGGAAATTCACAGTCCTACTGGTTTAGTTTTTTTCTTCCTTCAGGGCACTGATCCTTCCAGGTTTTCTTAGTTTTCACTTCCTTGAGATCTGTATCACCTCATTACTGATAAAAAGAATCTGCTGCTCCACCCTTTCAGGTCAGCCTTGGCCACTTCGATCATCACAGCTTGATTTCCCTTTTTATCTTTGGAGCAACAATACCTGCGTGTGAAAGCTGCTGAAGCTGTAACTCTTGGGAGTGGTTATGAACAGTACTCAGAAGACTCATGCTTTTATATTGAGATACCAAGATAAATTATCTTATCTTCCCTTGCTTATTATTTAGTCTGCAATTGCTCATTGTATTTACATTTCTCTGAGGCTACTCAGAATAGACACAGGCCTAACTTACCAGTAACAAACACTATGACGAGCAGACAGCTGGGAAGGGAAGCAGATGTTGAAACTAAATGCCTGAAATGATCTTCATCAGGAGGGTTTTGTTAATTCCTTTCAGGCTTTTGGACTTTACAACTCTACCAAAACAGTATCTCCATTAAAAAAACACCTCTTGTAACTATACATCCACTACTCGTTTTACAGAACGTGCTGTCAGGTGGCTGGCAAATGGTGCTATCACAAGGAACAGCAGCAAACCAACAACTCCTGGTAATGCACGTCAGATCGCAGCTCTTTTCACAGTTAATATTGGCTCCTCTTACAGATCTGGCTTGGAATGAGTAAAGTCTCAGTCAACACATTTGCAACTAAGTACGTGCTTAAGAAAAGTTTTTCTTTCACTAACTCCATTAAAATCTATGAACACCAGTTTAGAATTCTTGAGTACTCTCAGCTGTGACTTGTAGCACACAGGCTTCATTTGGATACCATTTTGCTGAGATGTATGTTACTGAAAGTAAGTATGGTCATTCTTCTGCTACAAATTTATTTGCTTTAATTAAAATATATCCTGTGTTAAGAAAGGCAATCACAGACAGCAAATACAAAATACTTCAATAAGAGTTGGTATGTGGTGGGAATCCAGTTGTTCTCTAGCAATACCATTGTATTTTAGGTTAACAGCTCACACCTTGTGAGCACAGAATTCCTCATCCTGCTTCATCCCAGAAGATATTCTAGAAAGCACCGCATTAGCAGTCCAGATATTCTTGGAATCCCACCCACGGCAGCAGCCAGCACCAGGCAAGGTTTTCAAAAGCAGCAGCAGCAGGCAATAGATAGTGACAGTTAGTAGTTAAGCTTCTTGTTAACCTGACCAGTTCGCAGTTTCTTGCATCCAGAAAAAATAGTGGAAGCAAGAATTAGATTGGTGGCAACAGACACCACTAATACTGACATGTTAGGCAGTAGCAGAAGGGGCAGCCTAATCACAAGGCCGTTTCCCCCTGCCAAATTTAGGAGACTGCTTCCAAGACAGAGGTATCAAAGCACCTATAAATGAAGCCATTGTGAGAATTTTTAACACAGGCAAAAACCCCCACAAAACCAAACAAAAAAAGAAAAAAACCCCACAAACAAACCCCAAACCCCGGCACTTTAGTAGCCTTGTTCTCAAGAAAGACTTAACTGCTTTGATCAAAGTAAAACTCAGCCTGGGATAAACAGCCTATCTGCCCGCATGGTTGCAACCAAAAACGTAGCTTGTCTTGAAAAGACACCTGCTCAGCTTGTAGTCTGCGAGAGAAATTACCTTCTGCCATTTGAACTGCACTGAATCTATTTTAAGTTAGATTTTCTCCTGAGATGTAGTAAATTAACACAGAAACATTATCCAAACAGTAGGTAGGGAGAATAAAACCCAGGATTTCTGAGGTGAGCTGTTAAACCACATGGGTAACCTACCTTACAGTTTGTGGATCATTATAATTAATTAAGTAACAGACTGGAACTACGGTAAGTGAATGGGATGACCAATTTACCTCTGCTGACAACTGACAATATATAGTCCAGTACTTTAAAGATGTCATTATTAATTTTTATAACATCTACTCTGTGGGCAGGTTCTGCCCAAGTACGTCGAAAACCTAAATTTTATTCTAAAAACCACACAACAGAGAAGCCCTTAATTAGAACAAACCTATGAACTTCTGCAATAAATGACTGGCCACCATTAATACAGGAGTTTCTGCTCTACTGTGCACCCATTGCGAGCCATTGGATTGCCAACAGGTTACTTCAGCTGTAAAAATGGAGACAATTAAATACACCGAAGTTAATCAATAGAGCTTGGTTAGGAAAGATGACTGTGAAATGGTGACTCCTTTGCAATCTGANCCTGCCCAGCCAAACCCAATACAGGATCTCAAACACCCCAACACAGAAAATAAAGAGCCTAATTTGTTTAGAAAAAGGATTTTTTTTTCCAGTTCAAACAGCACAGTGAAACAAGACTGTTATTCCCCTATAGCTGCCATCCTGCACTATTCCAAGTGCCCAGGAAACCAGGCACAAAGAAGTGGGCCCACGGACATGCAGAGGGAGAGGGGAAAGGGGTGAAAAGCATCATTAGAATGTAAGAAAAATCCTACAAGCATCCAAATATTTCTTATTCCCCAACTTCCTTTTTGCTGGATAATTTCTATGATAAAAATCTTCACAGACAGTTAGTTTCCCAGATGATTTATGAAGCTATAAAACATTATCTGTCGTCACCTCTACTACCAATTTGTGCGCACTTGACAGTTTTCCAATACAGCAGAAGATTCTGCAGTTAATCCGAGAACCCCCATTAAACTGAAATTAAACTGTTTCTGTGGAAGTCAACCAGAGGTAGAGAGATTAGAACAATCTGTTTTGAAAAAAAACCCTTGAGAACCCTTGACTTTATGAGGTACCATTCTAAACATGGGATGAAGCTGAAACACTGTAACTGCCCAGGTAGAAAAACCTTATCTCCTTCCCTGGTATATACGCTGTAAGTCATGAATGACTGATTTATTTTACCCACTTTATAACACATCTTCCCTTCTGTCCTCTCATACTCACACACTTGAAATTGACACGAACGCATTTCTGGTACTTACACTGGGAACTTGAGAATGATCACTCGACATTTTAAATAACTTGTGAGAAGATAGAAAGCAGCTTCAGACCACAAGATAACTGGTCTGGCCTTTAAAAGCTATAGGCCCTGTTGAGAGGCACCACGAGATGGCTAACACTGCACAGCAAAACAGCAAGTTTTGACAGTTAAAATTGCACACAAAAACTAACTCTACATTGAAATATACAGTTTATTTTCTCAAAGTCAAGCAATACCATTTGTCAGTGGGTAAGTGTTAAGTATCAGGCAGGAAAACTGTACATTTTCACTCTGGGCTGCAGGATCCAAACAGTTGGAGAAACATAGTGGAAACCTTTCACTATACAGAGAGACCTAGAATTGAGAACAACACAGGGTGAAGAAACAGCCATCCCCAGGACGCCGAAGGCAAAACATTAGCACCAGATTTTTTTCAAAAAGCAACAGTATAGCTATTTACAGATTTACACGTAACATTGGGAGGCAACCATCCGCAGGTTCCTGGGGTGAGAGATTTTCAACAGTTTTAAAAAAGGAAAGGAGAGAATGGTGTCTACGCAACTGTTCCGTGAAAAGGATAATATATATATAGCATTCACAATATTGCTACCTTTTATCAGAAAGATCTAAATCAAAGTACTGTATACAAACACATTGTCATTATATTATTATTCACATTTCACATACACATTTCAGAGTAACCACAATATGTAAAATTTTTTAAATGCCACAGATAAAACAATGCACACTTTTCTCCAAGCTAAAAGACAAGCATAATTTATTTGGGAATTGTTTAGTTTGGGGTCTGTTACGGTTCAGGGATAAGTTTAAGGACAAAGGGATCACCTGTCCTAGGAACATAGCAGCATACAACTGTGAGATGCCAGAAGACTACATTTCTGAACTAGGAGGAAGAAACTAAGGTCAGCTGTAGGTCTCGTAAAATGGTAGCTCCATCTGACCTCAACTGACACACATCAACATAATTTCTTTAAAGATTTGGTCCAGGTTTACAAAGTAGTGCACTATATAGGGGGGGCAACAGTCCTTTTGACTTTTGCACCTGTTTGTAAAGAAAGTGGTTCCAGAAGGATTTTGCCCCCCAGTTTCCCAACTTGCAAGGAATTTGTTGATAAAGCGCCTCTCCGGTTTTCTGATCAGCGCCTCTCTGCTTTTCTCCGAACGAAAGAGAGGATTTCAGGTAAGAAGGATAGAAAAGCTTTTGTGAATGCTGCCACTGCAGGAATGGTGGGAAGAATTCTTTTCTCTGTCTCTTCAGCACCCAACTACTTGTATTTTCAATCTGCTTAGTTACAGACTGGCATTCACATCAGCTGTGGAAA
Organism: Todus mexicanus; assembly: GCA_013389965.1. Taxonomy (NCBI): domain Eukaryota; kingdom Metazoa; phylum Chordata; class Aves; order Coraciiformes; family Todidae; genus Todus; species Todus mexicanus. Next base: position 1,868 of record WEIS01022050.1, on the reverse strand, counting down.
TGGCTTCTTGTTGGGCAACCTGTCTATGGAGAGATAAATGTTTTCCTTACTACAATGTAAATGGCAAGTACACAAAGTCAACCAAGACTTGACCTTGCCTGCAAAACTTTATCTTAACACAGAACTTGACATTTAGACACTACAGAATCTCTCTGTAGGTATCTGAGCAAGTCAGCGTAACCTATTATTGTGCTAAAGCATGAGCTAGCACCTCTTTTTAGAGCTACTGGAAATCATCTAAGTCAATGGCAGTATTATGAGGACACAACCAGTAATCTGTTACTGTGAAAGAGCATCCTCTCATTTATCATTGTGCAAGGGAATAAACAAAACCCACTTATGTTCACAGTTACAAAGCAGAGTTGCTCTCAGTAATGCACAGTATTTACATGGCAGAAGCATTTATATTGCATTTGGTAGTCTGAAAAACTGGAAAGAACGAACAACATTATGTAGGTCAACTTCAATATAACTTAACTGTCTATATAAACCCATCACAATGTTGAGCAACCAGAAGACAAACCGAAGCAGTGTCCTTAACCTACATTTATTTTCATAAAGTGTAGCGGGTTTGCAGGAAGAATAAAAACATGCATAAGAAGCACAAGAAAGAGCAAATGAGCCTTCTAAATAATTTAGATGAGAAATGTTTCAAACAAAATCAGCACAGTATTTCCAGCCTGTTTCTTAAATCAAGTACAGCTTGGTAAAGAAAATCACTTGCATTGCAGTAAGAGGGTGTACAAATACATCTTGCAAAATAATTTTTAAAAAACATCTTCAGCAAGGTAGCTGTTAGGTGATTTGCAAGCTGGTTTAAGAAGTGTTTAACTGAGACTGATTTTAAAGGTATTTTCTGCAAGGGGAAAGTGCCATCCTATATACAATATTACAAAAAAGTGTCTGATGCCACAGGATCAGAGTGACACTACATTTCAGCAATCTGAATATATTAGCTATAAGATGCACGCTTCCCCTGTTTAATGTGTCTTTAAAAAAACAAACAAAACCAAAACCAAACAAAACCCCAAAACATAAAAAGCCACTAAATTTAGAGCTTCTAAATTTGTGTGCATTCATAAATTGCTGTTGGGTTTCCCAGCAGTCTGTACAGCATCTGAACATAAAGGAAGTATACAACCTAATCTAAAAA
>WEIS01022049.1:2243-17358 GCA_013389965.1 Todus mexicanus | reverse complement strand
CATGAGGACACGTTGCTGGCTCAAATGTCGCCATGCCCAGTGTTCACAGAGGAGATCTCTCTGCCATCATAGATCTCTGGGTTGGTTTGCTGGATTTCCTTGAGTTTCTCTGTATGAAAAGACTGGAATCAAAGGAACCCAGGCTGATACCATGAGCCTTCCCCCGGGCTCCTGGAGGGACCCCAAGGCTCACTGGCCATCCCAGGACAATGTGGCTTCTCTGGGTGCTATTTATAGACACAATTCATGTCTCCCCTGAGCTGCTTCATTTACAGATTCGTCAACAACACTTGCCCTCGTAAACAACTATTTCTCTCAGGCTTTTGAGGACCCACCTTGGACACCGTTTCTCTTATATGAGGAGAAAAATCTCACCTGCACAGTCTGGCTGGGGAGCTGCACCCTGACCCCCTTGTGCCATCCTAGCCCTGGCTCAAGGTCTGCCAGCCGCCCACACACGCACACAGACGCCTCCCCAAGAGGTGACACGGCGGGGGCTGTGCCTGGCAAAGCCCCTTTAAGGGGACACTTCAGGGCGGCCGCAGGAGGCAGGACATTAATTTTAGCCTGGAGTTCTGCCAGGGGCGCAGGGCAGCTGCTGCCGGTGGTGGCGGGGGAGCCGGCACCTCCCCAGGTCCTCCTGTAGCAGCCCCCCAATTCTCTGCTCCGGCACCGTCCGGAGCCAAGCTGGTGGTGGAGCAGCCATGGCAGAGGAGCACACCGAGTTGGAAGAGAGGATCATCATCAAGGACCAGCACACCAAGGAGATCGACCTGGTGGACAGAGACCCGAAGCACATCAACGAGGACGTTGTGAAGGTAGGGCTTGCTCGGTGCCGTGTTTTAGAAGCATTGCTGCCTCCTTAACGCCACCGGGATATTAGTGCCGACATTCTGTGCATGGCGTGACCTCAGCCAGGGCTGTAGGTCCCCGGCGCGTGTGCCTCAAAAGGTGGCATTACCTTGGGCTACAGGGGCAGAACGCGCTACAACCACAGCCCTGCTGCCAGAGTCACCCAGATGCCAGCTGGGTGCTGTGCACGGCTCCAATTAATGCAACGTTTCCCATTCCTTGAATGCACTGGGCTGTAGCGCGAAAATCTCTGAAGACGCCCTTCTTTGCAGCAGTAAGTGGGGAGCCAAAAATAAAACCAGCTCAGCCCATACTACCGGTTGAAAGGGAACCTCAGAGTAAGGCTGCTAATCTTGAGGAGCTGACAACCTAAGCACCAGAGTGCTTAGAGACGTTGTGGTCCCTCTTAGAAGAAGGTTGTTTCTCCCACTCAGCAGCAGGAGGGTGCAGCAAAACTCCTCGGTCTATTTTTGACCGGGAGTTCTCAGTCTGGCTGAACAGGGAAACACTTCCCTGAGCGCCCACCGCTGAAACCTGCCTGCTCCGGGCTCTGTTAGCGTTACACCAAAGATAGCCCTGGCCCAAAGGGGAACGGGAGATGGAAGGGCTTTGTGGAAGGGATCAAAGCGGATGGCGTGCCAGAAGGGACAGCGCGCACCAAGCCAGCTCACAGAGGCTTTGTCTCTGATCACACTGGTGCAATGCAAGCCTGCACTCGGGCATTAAAACAGCTAAAAGCACAGTGTGGTCAAATTAACACGCCCCACCGCCCCCCAAGACGAGCTGTGGCAGCCTTGGACAGGCACCCACCCGGCACAGCAGGACGTGCCCGCACCAGCTGCCAGGCACCTCGGTATCTCGAGCATGTTCCCAGCGGCGTGTCCCACATCTGCGCTGTGCCGTGCCAGCACCCCCTGCCACCATCAGCCATGGTGCTGCCATAGCAAGGACCAGGACAGCCTTCAGCCTGCTGCCCCCCGTGCCAGGCAGCATTCCAGACACATCTGCCTGCTCCCCAACTCACCAGCTGCTACTGGGGGCTCATGTCAGCACCTTCCAGGTCGCCCCTAGCCCCTCCTGCCAGAGATATTCCCCCACTCCTGCCTTTTCCCGCTCCGGGATCCCCAAAATCCCGTAAGAGGATCTTCAGTCTCACCCACTTACAAAGCCACGCTGCTGCTGCTTCATCAGCTGTGGAAGCTCTCCGAGCTACCGAGCATTCCTCCACCTCAAAAATAGCACGGCCGATAAGGCTGGGGAGGGAGAGCAGAGCTAGCCCCAGGCACAACTCGCCCTGCTGCCACTCCCAAAGGGACAGATAACACCTCGAAACACGATCGAAAACACCCCGGGCACCAAGGCATGTGGTGGTCTCAATGCACAGCAGGTAGAGCAGCACGGAGCAGAGGGGAGCAGGAGAGCAGAGCTTTGCTTGGCAGGCTGAAGGGTTCATGGGGCCATAGATAAACCCACCCTGACCATTAGGGTGCCACAGCCAGAACCTGAGATCCCATCACAGCTGCAGCAGCGGCAGAGGCCACGGAGGCTTTGCAGAGCTTTCAGAGCCTCCTCCCAGTGAAGCAATAAAGCAGCTGAGCAGTACCTGCGTTTGCTGGTCCGACCCTGCAGGGCAGTGCTGAGGCTCAGCTCAGGATCCAGCCTCTGCCTCCACCGCTCCTCCAGCCCCACTCCTGGTGTGCCGCCAGCAGAAGCAGCAGCAGGGCAGAGACTCTTCCCTTGTAGCCTGCTGCTCCCTTCGTTAATTACCCCCCTAATGAGCTCATCAGGCAGCAGTGCAGCACCTGCAGCAGGGCTGGCCCAGGAGCTGCTGCCAGAAGCTCCAGAACCACCTCACCTGGCTGCTGGGTTCCTAGCGCCAGTATTTCCCCCGGTGCCTCCCTCCCGCTCCAGGAAACTAAAGATGATGCACAATGATGGTTAACGATTGGACCCAGTGCTCTTAAAGGTCTCTTTGAAACAAAACGATTCTGTGATTCTGTGATTTTATGATCAAAGTGTTTCCAAAGCCAGAATGGATATCGCAGTTTAACATAAACGCACAAACAGACCCATCAGCTTCCCGAGGAAAGGCCGGGACATCTTTCAAGATAAATCGCTTGGCTCACGCGCTCCCTGGAAATGAGATACACCACAGCGAGGTCTCTGTGCCTAGTTCAGAGGCTTTTAGAAGTGTTTGTCATTCAGAGACGCTCGCAACGCCTGCCCATGACAGCGCCATCCCTGTAAGGGCACAGCCGGGCCGATCGCTCCCCCTCCTAGGGCAGAGCACAGGCAGACAGAACGGAGCACCTCGCCTCTGCCCATGGAAATAAATGAATCGTAAATCAACGGGGCCGGTGGATTTTTATTAACGCAAACCACCCCCTTGCCGAGCAGGCAGCCCATGTCCCTGAATGCTAAAAAAGGGTAGGAATGGGCTCTGGCTTCCTCCAGAGTAAACACTCGACCGTGCACAGCTCCTGTTCTGAGGGCTCACGCCTGACCCCTCACCTGGAAGCACCATCCATAGCTCAGGGGTTGGGATCAGGGACTGTGTCCTGACACGGCTGAGTCCGGGGTCTCCTGCTGCCCACGGGCAGAGGACAGGCAGTGCTGGGAGCTCGGTGTCATCTCCCGCTGGGATCTCTGCAAGGGCAGGGGCTCTCCTGCTGCCCCGGGGCTTGTTCCTGCTCGGGGGGTGCAGGGGATCCATCCCCCTCGCATGGCCCTTGCTCTCCCCAGCCCCGTCTCACATAGCAGCGGATCCTCAGCCTTGCACTGGAGTCCTTGTCCGCTCCCCAAGCCCCCCTCACCTCTGCCTTCTCTGCTCCCAGGTGGATTTTGAGGATGTGATAGCTGAGCCTGTGGGAACATACAGCTTCGACGGCGTCTGGAAAACCAGCTACACCACCTTCACCGTCAGCAAGTACTGGTGCTACCGGCTGCTCTCCGCCATCCTGGGCATTCCCCTGGCAGTCATCTGGGGCTTCCTCTTCGCCCTCATCTCCTTCTGCCACATCTGGGCGGTGGTGCCCTGCATCAAGAGCTACCTGATCGAGATCCAGTGCGTCAGCCGAATCTACTCCCTCTGCATCCACACCTTCTGCGACCCGCTCTTCGAGGCGCTCTCCAAGATCTGCAGCAACATCAGAGTTGCCGTCCGGAAGGAGGTCTAGGTGTCCCCAGCCAGCCCCGCACAGCCACCCCTCCACCCCGGCTCCTGCGGCACGTCCTGCCCGCGGCGCTGGGACTCTGGTGCCCGGGGATCTGCGTGCTGCCTGCCGGGGATGCTCCCTGCAGACAGAGGCACACCGGGCTGCCGCTGACTCCATCCCAAAGCTTTGGGAGAAGCGAAGCCCATCGAGGCTCGGTGAGCAGCCCAGGGAGAGCCCTCTGCCCTCCAGGAGCCCCGGCATCGTGCCCTGCTCTGGTGGAAGGAACCACAGCATCTCCTGGACCACAGCCCTGGGCCACGATCTGCAGCTGCAGAGCAAGAACCAGGGGTGCAGAGATACTGCTGGACAACAGACCAAAACCCTCCAGCCCTCTGGTCTAGTGTGACGCGAAGAGAAATACTTGCGTACGAACTATTATTTGCTGCAAGTAATTGTTACTGCGAAAGCGTCTGTCCCGATTCACACTGCACAGAAGTTTTATGGGTGGAACAGTGAAAACACACCTCTTTCTGTGTGTGTGCGTGTGTGTGTGTGCCTGCATTTCAGCAAAGCTTTGAAATCCAGATCAATTAGTGCGTGAGCTGGTGTGTCAAGGCACCGTGTCTGCTGAGCCTGGGCCACCGGTAACCACAAACCCCTTTGTGACAGCTTGACGCTCGCTGCTTAATTCTGAGGCATCGTTATGCCTTGTGGCCAGGCTTCAACGGGCAGGGCAGCGGAGGTGGGCAGCTTCTGAGCTTCGCTTGAGAAACGACAAGCTTGGCTCGAAGCAGAGCTTTGGCTTGTTTCTCGGGGAGACTATTTACCCCTTGCTCGCTCGTTGGGTGCTGGGCAAGCTCTAGCCCACAGCAGAGCGTTTGTCCCACCCAGCCAGGGCTGTCCCTCTGCTCTGTGCCCTGCTGGGGCAGGACAGCACCGTGCTGACCCCTCCGGCTCTGCCCCCAGGGAGGAGACCCACGTCCAGAGCTCTGCTCACCCCCGTCCCCCTCCCATCGCATCCCGAGGGCTCACCCCGATGTGCAGAGGAAGGAGCCTCCTCTAGGACGCTGCCCCCTCCCAGCCCCTTCCATGAAAACACAGGGACGAGGGGGGAAAAGTCCAGTCTGGAGACATTTCCTCTCCTGTATCGTCCATTAATTTGTCCAGTCCATCTTCCAGAAGCCGCACTTCAACTCTGAGGCACTTAAACGCTTTTCTGGCTCCGGCCTTAAGTGCTTTGCTGAATCAGGGCCCAGGAGGTCTCGCTGTTCAGAGGTTATTCTCAATTGTATTCATGTGCTTTTTCCCTTGGCTCCCAACAAAGGCTTGGAGCCAAAGTCTGTTCTAGCGCCATGCCAAGGACAAGAGAGAGCCAGGTTTGCTCCTGGTGCTTTTCCAGTGGCTTGGGATCGTGGACATCCGTTATTCCATAGCAACACGGCAGCAACGCCTCGCGACTCCGGGCCCCGAGGTGGATGGAGTGACAATAAATAAATAAATTCTATATTTAAGACGTTTGTAAGGGGGAAAGAAGGGTCTCCAAAAACACTTTATCATCAGCTTTTTTTATTTTTAAAGCTTTTTGTGGGAATAAAAATGATTTCAAACAATACCGGGATTGTATTATTTTGTTGGTTTCGTTCTAGTAGCTCACAGCCTGAACGTAGAAGGCTCCAGAATCCTGATCTCCCCACCGCAGTGGTCTATGGGCTCCCCACACGCGCAGCACACGCCGCCCACGTGTCACCACCTCTATTTTACTTTTGGCCCTCATGAGAAGCTTTCTGGCTGAGCGTTCAATACCCTTGCACTCCCACAAACCTGGAGCTGCTCTCTGCGCACCCGAAGGAAGAAGGTGGAGGTGGGAGGGAAATGCTCTGTGCTCTCCTGAGGGTTTACACCAGCCAGGTAAAATATGCTGAGGCTGAATCGTGCTCAGCAAATGTGCCGAGAGCTCCCTTGAGGCTGCTACCGAATGAAGTCAAGGGAGCGCCAGGGTCTGAAAGGTGGGAATGTACCCGCTGATGACAGCGAAAAAAATAAAGTACATATTTAAAGGCATTTTTCTTCATACTCATCCCCAACACGTGAGGCCAAACTGCGTTGCGCTTTGCCTGCTCCCACACCCCACCCCGGGCAGGAGCAAAGGCAGCAGCAGCCCTCCGCTACGGCCGCATCCCACCAGCGTCGCAAGAAAGCTCCCACCGCCTTCAGCCGGAGCTGCATCCTTACACTGAGATGTTCCCAGCCTTGTTCCCCACCAGCTTCCTTCATTCTCTGGCTCTGCCGCTCCCTCCGCACGTCCCCTCCCGCTTTCCATCAAGACACAGCCAGAAAACTTTATTTACAGGTATTTCTTAACAATAAAAAAACCCATGCCATGAGCATGACCTTGTGCGTTACAGAGCGAGAAAATTGCATCGGTGTAAAAGACTAAATGCGATCTGCGGTAAACCCAAAGCAGAAGCTTGGCCTCGGGGACTCCACGGGAGTTTGCTTGTCAAACCCCTCGGAGCCCGGCTGTAATGCCGCTCGCCTGCCTTCGGAGCAGCTTTGGAGCGCACTCAGCAAACCTGTTATTGCACAGATCCCCTGGCCCGGCGCTTGCGCCCACTCCCCTGGCTCCTGTGGAGCAGAGCTGGAGGGGTAGGGACACCCGGGTGCTGGCATTGTCCCCGGGAGACCTGTCCCCAGCCCTGGCCCCGCTGCCCACCCAGCCCGCGGTGGCAGAACCGCCCTGCTCTGTGCCACCGGCGTGCCCGGGCTGGGGGAGCAGGGCTGGCACCGGGCAGGGATGCAGCGACGGGGCTGCCTCTGCCCCACAGCGCTTCAAGCGAAGCAAGCACACCCGTGTCGAGGGTGCAGTGCCCGGCACTGGCATCCCGCGGGATTCCTGCTGCCAGCGGCACTTGGGCTGGCAGCCTGAGGTGGCACCGGTCACCCCGTGGCACAGCCCCTTGCATCTGGCGGGGACACCATGCGCCTGTCCCAGCAGCGTGGGATCCTTTGGGGAAAAACCTGTCCCTGCCCGTGGTATCTGAAAGCCACTGATGTCAGCGGTTTGGGAGCTCGGAGGCGGGTTCCTGGCATCCAGACCCAGGCAGCACTGAAACCTGGACCGCAGAAGTCCCCCCCGACTCCTGCCTCTGTTAACTAACGCCCGCTGTACATGCTGACAGGCGCCCGGACATATATACACCTATTTATACAGAGTTCCCCTCGCGTGTCCAAACCCCAGCTTGTCCCAGGGAAGCGCTGGAGGCAGCGTGGCGGCAGAGCCAGGTCCCGGCCGGCGACACCTTCACGTCGCGGGCGGCTGCATGAAGCTCCTCTGGCTCGTGCTCTTGCAGCTGAGGACGAAGGAGGAGGAGTTGCTCTTCTTGCCGACGCTCAAGTCACACGCCGGCCGCGACTTCAGGTAGCGCGTGGAGCAGCAGAGGAAGCGCCGCATCAGGTCGTGGAAGAGGTGCCCCGTGTACAGCATGTAGATCCAGGGGTTGCAGCAGCTGTTGAGGCTGGCCAGGAGCATGGCGATGATGAAGGGGGAGGCTGCAAGGCAGGAAGCACGGCAGCGTCAGGGCACGGCGCAGGCGACGAGAACAACCGGGCACAGCACCGGGCATAGACCACGGTGGGCTCTGCCGAGAGCCCCGAGCTGCGCCGGCACCACCACCCCTCCTCCCGTGCCAGGGATGGGCTGTCCTGCCTGCAGGAACACCGTGCGGTCAGGGCAGCAGGAAAGACGAGCTGCTGAACAGAAAGGCTGGAAGCAAGTCTGGGGTTAAGCAACTTGGGGTTAGATGATTTTTTTCTCCCCCTGCTTGGCGCTGCCGCAGGAAAGCCTGGCCAAGAGCTGCCCCCAGCATCAGCTCACACTTTGCCTTTATCGTGCCCAGAGCAGAAAGCAGAGAGCTCGACCTCATGGAGTTGCCATGGCAAAGAGCAGGACCGAAACAAAAAGAATCGGGTGGCTCATTCTTCCCCACCAGCAGCCGATTTGGTGTCGACTAATGAACGGCTTCCATCCGCTCGGGCTGTGGGGAGGCCACACTCCCCCCGGTCCCCAGGGCATCCCCTGCTCCCGGGCTGTCCCCACACACAGCTGACAGGACAGTGCCTGCCCAGCCCCATCGCTGCCAGGGAACGGTGGCATTTTTCTTCCCCCCAAATTAATTTCTCCCATGCGCTGCTCTGCCAGGGAAGCGATGGCCGTTCCCATCTCCCTAATGAAGCCCGGGAGCCTGGCAATGGCTCCTGGCTGCAGGAGTGACGCTGGGGACAGGAGGCGACGGTGGCAGTGCGGTGCCAGGACGTCCAGTCTCCATCCCAGAGAGCAAAGCCCAGAGCACAAAGTACCCGACTGTCCCACCTGAGAGGTCAGACCGGTGCCTCCTGGCGAGGAGGGCACAGTGGGACTCGCATCCATCACGGCAGCCGGGACAAGCCCCGGCCCCGGCCCTGGCAGCACCTCCACGAAGCAGCCGCAGGCAGGGACAGAGCTTTTCCTCTGGCCCCGGTGCTTTCAGCCCATCACCCCGCTCCTCGTGCTCTCAGGGGATGCACCACCGGTAAGGGTGTGTGGGTGGCTTTGGTGCTCTGGTCCCTTCCTGCCTCTGCAAAAATCCACCTGCAGTTTTTCAACTAGTAAAGTGATGTGAACAACGAATTCTAGTTCCCGAGGTCTCCTTTAGCCGGCTCATGCATAACTCCTGCTCTGGTGATGTCTGGTCCAACCGCTTTTAATTTCAAGCATACGCTCAAAGAAATCCTTGGGGAATGGTTTACAAATCCGAGGCGCAAGACCTGAAATACATCACAGCCTTTCTGCCCACTTAAAAGAATCCAGCCGTGGCTGACTCAGCTCTTCTCTCTCTGTGGGAGATAAATTGCATTTCACAGAGCTTACTGCAGGGCAGGTCTGGAGCGCGCATCTCTCGCCATTCAGGCCGGGGAGCCCCGAGAGGTGCTGCCAGGAGCAAGCACAGCCCCTCACGGACAATCCCCCTCCGCAGCTCCAAACATCCCCCTGCAGCAGGAGGGTTGGGCAGCGGCAGGAGCCTGTGCCGGGCTGCGGGACCTCGGCGCACACGCGGCTGCACGAGAGAAATGACCCGAGGACCGTTCACTAATTCCCACACACAACCAGCTGCTGACACTCACCGCCCACCTTTCGGGGCACCAGCTCCTGAGATTAAGTGGCTGATACCACAGAGTTAATGCCCTGTCACGGATTATCCTCACAGATGCTTTAAGCCAACCTTGGGTCAAAGCTCCAAACGCCACAGGAGAGGTGTGCGCAGCAGAGCCTCCCTGACCGCTGGGCTGCCAAGGTTCCCCGGAGCTTAAGCCGACACCTGAATCACAACCTGTAGCTCCGGCCTTAGCCAGGCTGTGGGTTTGCACAGCAGAGGTGGGGATCAGCTCTGCCAGCCCTATGCAGCCGATCCAGGCTGATCCCCCCAGCTCCTCCCCAGGCACCACGCTCACATTTAGGCACTTCCATCTCCCCCAAGGAGCTGCCAGGCCCTGGAGCTCCACAGCACTGGGGTGTGGAGCAGGGGCGACAGAGGCGCCGGGAGAGGGAGAGCTGCTGGTCTGCGTCTGGCCGCGCTCCAGGGTGCAACACGCGGGCGGAGAACTGCAGGGTCCCTGCTCGGCATTTGTTAGGATCCAGTTAGTCATAAACAGACTTTTCCTCGTCTTTATGACATCCTGTGTAGAAAAAACTAAACCCATTCTAAGCAGGCGACCGCTCCCTCGCACAGCCCTTGCAATCGGCTCGTCACGTCCCAGGCTGCAGCCCTTGGGTGCTGCAGCCTTGGGGGGTCCTGCTGCACCGCCAGCCCCCCGCCCGCTGCCCGCAGAGCCCCAGCCTGCGAGATAAGGAAGAGCCAGATTCCCTCTGTGCTGCAGGGAGCGCCTCTGCCAGGCACCTGCAATGCTGCCTGGCCCGCAGCAGCCCACACCCGGGTGTGAAGGAAAGAGATGCGGGATGCAGGGTGACACCGTTGGGAGCGCAGAGAGGTTAGACCCTGCCGCGCCTCTCCTGGGGGGTCTCCCAGCATTCGCTATCCACTGCAATCCACCGAGGCTTTTCCTCCCCATGCCACGAAAAACGCTCCAGTGAATGTTCTGGCAAAACTCCCACCCTTTCCTGCAGGCACAGGCACCGAGAAAACGCGAAGGAAAGGGGATTCTGCTACAGCTCGGCGTGGCTGGAGCTTCCCTCGCTACCCAAAAGCAAAGCAAAGAAGAGCAAAGCAAAGCAAAGCAGAGCAAAGCAGAGCAGAACAGAACAGAGCAGAGCGGAGCAGAGCAGAGCAAAGCAGACCAGAGCAGAGCAAAGCAAAGCAGAGCAAAGCAGAGCAGAGCAAGAAAGGAGTTGCAGGGCCGATTGCACCGGGCAAGCAGAGCAAAGCGTCCTGGCGCAGCAGGCAGGGCGGCCACCCTGGCCACCCCCAATTCCTTGCCGCAGGAGTGGGCAGAGCAGCAGAGGTTTGTTTGCCGGTGAGATCGCAGGTTTGAAATACAGTAAGAAGGAGAGAGAGGCTGCTTCATCCCAGAGTGTATCTAAATCTAGACTCTTCAACCAGCCTAAATCAGGTGGAAACCCAAGAGACGGCTGCCTGGAGCACCTAGGGAGGTGTAAAACGCTGTGCTTCACTTCACCTGGAATAAAACGAGCAGAAAGAGGCACTAAAGGCAAGTCAGGAGCCCTGGAGCCAGGAGACGGAACAGATGTGCACGGGCTGCAGGAGGCGTCCGCTTTCCACAGAGCGAGGAGTAGCTGGAATAGGGTTAAAGAGGGGAGAAGAGTGTTCGGCGTGTGCGAGCTGAGCCCTCCGCTGCGAAGCCCTCGCCGCAGCAGGGCTGCCGAGGGCCGGGAGGGTCACTGCTCCGCATGGGGCTTCGACATGCCCAGGCGCAGCGTTTCTGGTCGGTGGGGTCAGTCTGCCCAAAGAGGACTTGTCCTGAAGCACTTTTTCTTTTTGCCCTTTCTCCCACCTCACAAACTTGCACAGAGTTTTGCTTTGAAGCTTTCCCGGCTGGTTCTCCCTGCGGGTGCCGAGAAGCCCTCCGGCCACCTCCGCCGGCGGCAGCCCAGGCTCGCGCGGCTACAACTCTGTGCGACCAAGGGAGGTAACACATTCTTTGCTATCTGCAGCCTCAGTGATGACAGGAGCAGCCAGCACCACGTATCAAAAATGGCAAATCAGCGACACCGCGACCTTTAGGAAAAGCCTTTGCTCGTAAATCAGCAGCTTTCTGCAGGAACCGCGCTCCAGCCAGAGCTACAATAACAGCAGCACGGGCCCGGGGTGGATGGAAACAGGAGAAGAGGAGGGGGAAAGAGAGAGAAAGAGTGGAAAGCAAAGAAGTGAGTGAGGACAAAATGATACAGCAAAGGAAAAGAAGCTGGACGCTAACGCCGCACGGTTTTCTCCTGCGACTCCAGGCAGCCCTCGGTATGTCCTGGGGTGGGAACTGAAGCACCAGGGACCCCCGAGCAGCCCCAGGAGGGCTGAGCTCACATCCCCAGGGACACTGAAAACCTGCTGAGCCACCATTCACCCACCCCAACCCCTGAGCTGCCGTGGCCCTGAGTTTGCCGGGGCTTCACCAGCCCTCGCCCACACCAGGGGAGCTCAGGCACAGCCACTGCTGCCTGGCTGGTGGGTTTATTCCATGTCCAGGACTTTTTCCTATCTCCCTCCCAGTCCCCTGAGACACGGCTCAGAGCAGAGTTTCTGGCCATCGTTTGCAGCCCAGGAGCCGCTGCCGGTGTCCCTGCGGCCGCTGAGCTAAGCAGTGCCCGCAAACCTGGGGCTACGGGAGGGGAGAGGACGTACCTTCCTGCGGAGCGTTCGTGTCCCACACAGACCACATCTGCACAAAGAAAAAGGGAGTCCAGCACACTATGAAAGCCAACACTATGATGAAGGTCATTTTGACTGTCCGGATCTTGGCTTTGGAGATGAGCCTGGTGCTGCTGACCCTGGCAAACGCCGTCCCGCTGCGGGAGCTGGAGCTCGGACCCACGTTGGGCCCGTGAGCCGTCTTCAGCTTCACGTTCTGCCAGATTTTGAAGCTGATTAAGCCGTAGCAGATGCTCAGCATCAACACGGGGATGATGTAGACCATGAGGGTTATCCAGGTGACATAGGCTTTAGGTCCCCAGGGCTGGATGAAATCTGCCCAGCAGTCGTAAACCCCGTTCCCCACATCCCTCAGAGAAAAGATGTGGATCTGAGGGATGCTGACCAGCAGGCACAACAGCCAGGTGAGGAGCACGGAGACCCGGTCCGCTCTGCGGTGCAGAGACCTCAGCGGCTGACAGATGGCCAAGCACCGGTCCAGGGACATCAGCAAGAGCATGTAGGTGGAAGCAAACATCCCCACTACCTGCAAGTACTTGATCAACCGGCAAAGGAAATCCGGGCCGTAGAACCTGAAGGTGATGTCCCAGATGAGCTGGGGCAGCACCTGGAAGATGGCCACGACCAGGTCAGCGATGCTCAAGTGCTTCATGAAGAAGTACATGCGGGAGTGCTTCTGGCGGGTGGTGTGGATGGCCAGCAGCACGCACAAGTTGCCGGTGAGGGCGAGGAAGAGGATGAGGCAGAGCACGGTCACCTCCACCTTGGCCATGTCCTCGTTCCTCTTCAGGGGGTCGGTGCTGCTGTTCCTCCCGGAGCTCTGGTTCTCCAGGCGGAGGCTGCCGTTCCCCAGGGAGCTGTTGAGCGTCCACACGCCGCTCCCCGCCAGGTACAGCTTCTCCATGGCCAGCCCGGTGCCTCATAGAGCCTGGGGGAGCAGAGGGGTCCCCTCGGAGCCTCCGTGTCCCCGCCGAGCTCCGCTCTCCGCCGCTGCCTCCCGAGCCCGGAGGGAGCCCCGACGGCTCCACCCCGGCCCCTCCCAGGCACCGACGTGTGCTCAGCCTCCTGCCCCCGCACAAAACCACAGCCCGGGAGGGAGGGGAGAGGGGAACACACGCTCAAGTGCCCGGCACAGCCCGCCCGGAGCTGCCGCACCCCAAAGCCGAACCCGAACCTAAACCCAAACCCTAGCCCAACCCAAACCCGAACCCAAATCCAAACTTAAACCCGAACTCAAACCCAAACCCAAACCAGAACCCAAGCCCAAGCCCTGCCCCAGCAGCTCCTCGTCTCTCCCGTCCCGGCTCCCCCATCCCCCCCGCACCAGGACCCCGCACCCCCGGGGCAGCCCCGCTGTGCCGCAGCCCGGACCAGGGGCTGGGGCTGCCCATCCCCCGGAGCCCGCTCCCCGCATCATCCCCTCCCGCAGCCCCCGCCGGGCTCACCTCGGCCCCCGCAGCCTCCTGTGCTGTGCGGGCTGGAGGGGCAGAGCCTGCCGAGGCTCGGGGGGATCTGCCGGTGTCCTGGGGCGGAGAGAGCCGGGAGAGGCGGAGGGTGCGGGCAGCAGGGGCCGGGTGCTCCCTGCCTGCCCGGGGATGCTGCAGGAGAGAGAAGCGGCTGAGCGCACAGACAAGCGGCAGAGCACACAGAGAAACGCCTCCTTCCACCAGGCAGCTCCTGCTCTCGTTGCTTCGCAGGTAAAACAGCCACCAAGGACTTGGAAACAATCCTCCTGAAAGAAGAGTACTTATTATTAGACCGTTTCTCCAGAAGAAGGCCAGGCGGCTGCGTGCGCCATCGTCCAGCGCCAGCGGCCGAGCATCACGCCGCGCTGGTTTGCCCAGGACTCAGGCCCCCTACGAGGGAAGCAGGGACCTGGGAATGCAGAAGAGCCTCCGAGACCCTCAGCTCCTCTCTCGGAGCAGAGGAGCAGCAGCAGGAGCAGCAGCAGCAGCAGGAGCAGCAGCTGCCGCGTCGCTCCCCGGCCCTGCAACCACGAAAGTGGCCACAGAAGGACCCGCTCAGCAAGAGCCGGGACCCCGCTGCTGCTCCTTCCCCTGCCAACCCCATCTCCAGCCCAGCCCAGCCTTAGGCCTCGGGTAAACATCTCTGCAAGTTGTTTTGAAAGGTTTGGGGGAACGTTCAGCTCCGCGCACGATGTAGAAATGTTAAATACTTTGGCAAGTCCTTCCCTCCAGGGTTGGCGTTCTTCCTCCTTCAGGCAATGGAAGGGCTGTGGGAATCGCTGAGCAGAACAACTCTCCCTGCACAATGATTTTGGGGTTTTTCTCATCGTTCTGCCTTTTCCAGGAGAGTTCTGGAGGAGGAGGTGAGCGAGGGTGAAATCCTGGCTCCAGCAGGGTCAAGGAGAGGTTTGCCCTTGGCTTCTGCACAGCTCCTTCAGCATCTTGCAGGACACCGAGAGATGGTAAATCTGCTCCAGGACCCAGCTGGGACAGTGGCGCTGGTGAGGGACTCGCCTGGGCTGAGACAAAGCAGCCGCTGCTCCTTTTCCCCGGGAGCCGAGGTGTCCTTCGCAGCCACACATTCTCCTTTCTCCATGTTCGGGAGCCGAACCGCCTCAAACGCGGAGAGGAGACTCGTGCCAGTTGTGTCGCTCCGAGGTGCAGCAGCTGAACGCCTCAGCGAGTGGCGTGTAATTGCAGGACGCATTTTGTTTCAACAGTGAATCACAAACGCTCAGCTGCGGAGGAGCTCTCCGAGGATTCTTCCCGTTTGTCCCCTTGCCAGCCCCAAGCTGCTCCCCGGCTGCGTTTTCCAACGCTCCGTCTGCTCCGATGCAGAAGAGCAGGAGCCGCTTAGGGAGCCGCTCGCTGCCGAGGTGAAGGATCACACGCCTCAAGGACTCGGCTCTGGCTTTAAAAGGCCACGTTAGGGAAGGTTTTCAGTAGTTGGAGTCTCTTGGCTACAGCCAAGGCTCCTCGCTCCCATCGCAGGAGTCGGTAGGGCAGCTCTGCAGCTGCAGCAAGGAGCCAGGGGCTGGGTACCTGGGGTGCAGATGAGCCAGGGGCTGGGTACCTGGGGTACAGCCAAGCCAGGGGCTGGGTACGTGGGGCACAGATGAACCAGGGGCTGGGTACCTGGGGCACAGAGGAGCCAGGGGCTGGGTACCTGGGGTACAGATGAGCCAGGGGCTGGGTACCTGGGGTACAGATGAGCCAGGGGCTGGGGACCTGGGGGACAGAGGAGCCAGGGGCTGGGTACCTGGGG